>JAZHYW010049159.1:0-58073 GCA_037355805.1 Ixodes ricinus | reverse complement strand
GTTGGTTTCCTCATGATTCCATATGTCTCGGTAGCATCCACGTAAACGCAGCGCCACCGTCAGCTCAAGAAATGCATGATTGGCTCTATACGTTCGCATTTCCTTGCTTGGTGTTTTGTCCTTTGGCGTACTTCCTGGACTAATGCTGCAATTGACTGTGGCGCAAATGCAGGAACTCGACTGGCCCTGCATTTCTGAAGATGTGAGTGACTCTTCTAAACCATGAGACACGCAACATTGACCGAGCAAGCCGGTACTAATTATGTAGTGTCGAATGATACCATCGATAGCCCATGACCGGTGTGGAATTTTCGGTCCAGAAATTGAGAGCATGCCTAATACTTCTCTGCAAAACAATGGTCGAGCCAGAGTGCCTCAACACCCTTTCCATTGAGGGTGATGCCATTCTTTGTAATATACCCGATGTCGACGGCCCCAGCTCTCCAGTAAAATACGAAGAAATAGCCGATAACAGAATGCCGACGCAGCAAACGCGGAGTGAGCAGCGCACGTGGACACTGATTGGTCGCTGATGTCGAGTTCCTGCTCGCCGGCCAATCAAACGCCCACGTTCTGCGCTACGCCACGTTCGCTGCTCTGAACGCTGGAGTATAACAGAGCCTTTAGCGAGATCTGTCTATTCGTCAGCCATCGGCCATATACCATGCTGAATACGCTATAGTTCTCGTCCAGGTCTAAACGTCAGACATCTAAGGCAAATAAACATGGCGGCGTCTAGCATCGCTGTCTTCAGAACAAGACGCATAATGGTCGGTGCACTATGCGGAGAGCAAATCGTCTGCTTCCTGAGCAGGAGTTGCGGTGACGTCAGAACGACACCGAGCTCTGACTGGCTTTGATTGAGATGGATAGTGGGTAGAAGTCAATGCTAGATGCCTTGAGGCCTACCCACTATTTTTTACAATCAGCCAATAAGAGCTCGGCGTTCTGACATCATCGCAATATTATGCAAGAAGCAGACGAACTTGCTCTCCGCATTAAGCACACTCGTCGGCAACATTCAATGGTGCCCCCCCCCCCCTCCAACGGGCTTTCGCTTATCCTTACACTTGCTCAAATTACAAAGTATGAGTAATAAATCATCTCCTGTTTTCTAGATCCTCTTCTGATTCTTGCCGTTCTTAATGGTGTTTTCACACAACGGAGATTTCTTGCACAACGGAGATTCTTCCACGAAGAGGACAAATGTAATCGTGATTCGAGGTCACGCGTGCCACATCACGGATGCCTGCTCTACTCCGTTCACCCTTAAGATGAGACGCAGCCACTCCTACAACCACGAGAGCATCGAGATTGCAGCTTTGAAGTGCTTTTCTGCAGTACAAGCGCTCGCGCTAGAAAAGCCCGTCTCAAAGCCAGGAGCGCGGGCTAGCTCGCGCTTGCAGCTATGGCTATAGTCTCAGCTTAAGGGTAAACGGAGTATAGGAAGTATTCACTGGCGGCCATAGTTGTGTGCGCGACTGCTGAGCGCGTGCTGATGGCGAGCTTCTACAGTTCTTTTGCAACGTATTCCACACCCTCAGGATTGTCGGTCTTAATCAGCCTATTAATCTGGGCTCGTTCTAAGCGTGCGCTCTAGATAGCACCCACAAATATGGCGCCCAGTGAATACTTCTTATAGCAAGCAATCGTGATGTGGCGCACGTGACCTCGGAAGCGATGACGTTTGCTCCTCTCCGTGAAAGAAATCTCCGGTCACGTGAATACACTATTAGGCACTGCGAAGGACGAAGGAAACCAAACGCTGCTTCGAAGGGCGTGCCTACAGTGTCAAACACGAGCGTTCAATGACGACATTCGTCTAGAGCGTCGTTCGGAGAATTCTTGATAGTTCTGCGCATGTTTGCCACTGTCGTTCACACTCATTCAGTTCAGGAAACGTAAAATTGCGGAGTCCCTTCAACACGAAAGCGTGCGTACGGATTCATCCAAGGTCGTCGGCAAGGAGAAAGATAACCACGATACATTCCATCCACACCGTTGCTTTCCAAACGCTAACATGACTAGGAAATTTATTGCGCGTATACGCGCAACGGACATATCGGGTTTGCGTGCCAAAGCAGTATCGTGCCGCTTTATTAAAAATCTACAGGTCTGTCGATGAAACGCGACAGCCGGAGCGCGCTCAGGTTGATACACCATCCGTCATATCGACCAACCCTTCCAAGACACGCGAGGGACACAAAGAGAAAACAGAAACAGAGGCGCGAAGCACGATCAAGGATTTGTGTAACTCCTTGGTTTTTAAATAAATCGTCGCAGGCCCACAATATTCGCGTGTCACCCCACCTGCAAGCAGCGTGTGATTCGAGTTCGCGCTGCGGCCATCGCTCATTTACCGCGTTTCCATCATCAATACGGATCTCATAAATGTTTAATAACTCGGCCGTTTTTTTTCTCCGTGCGTTTAGAATAACAGTATCAATCATATAGGCAGGCATGGCTACGTGTTGGGCCTCGCCGCCTGCAGTAGGTGTACTCGGTCTTTTTCCTCTTTTTGTTGCGTGTTTGTGTTTGTCCGTGTTCCAATCTCAGAAAGTGCACGCACATTAAAGGACAGCTCGTTCAAAACGCAATTTACCGATCAATTGTAGCTCTACCGACTCGTGTGCTTGCGCGCCATTTTGTTTGTAATTTGAGTTCCGAGAAACGACGGCGTGTTAAAGGAGAGTCACGCAATATGCTATCCATTCTCTTTTGGCCCGTAAATTTTGTTTTCTGACTTTTTTTTCTCACATGGTTCTTTTTCTGCCACATTGTGTTCTCTTTCACTACATTTCTTTACCGGCTTCTGAGTGTTTTTACGTTCCTTTTCGTTTCTGTTCTTTCGCGTTGCAGCCTCCGCCTGTTCGTTGCACGAGAGAAACGCAAAATTACCGTGCTTTAAAAATCAATTCATTTCGGCGCCCTTGATTTATTTCCCGCGCGTTCGCTACACCCGTAAAGACAGAGCGGGCGAAGAAGCTGAGAGAGAGAGAGAGAGAGAGGAGGAAGAAGGATGGTGCCGTATTCGCGCAGCGTGATTTATCGGGGGTGCTGTTTCCGGAGCACAGGCTCCATTCATCATTAAGGAAACTTTCGAATCTGCTTCGCGTAATTTAATGACAATGGATGATTTGTCTCTGTGGCGGGCCCGCTTCGTTTTGGCTGTGGCAGCCCGCGCAATGTACTTTCATAATTTTTTTCCTTTACTGTTCTTTCTTTGCAATACTCACTTTGTTTTATTATTCTTCGGTATAGGGGACAGCTATAGAGGCCTCTTCAATTGTGTTTTTGCAGATTTCTATATGTAACTTCTAGGTTCTTTCACTAGAGGAAGATATTTTAGCGCGAGGAAAGTAGAGATTACTAGTAATTTCTCTACTTTCCAATATATATATTAGTTAATATCTTTTTTTTACGGGCGAAGCTCCGTAGGGTTTAGCCTTGTCCGTCCGGCGTCCGTGCTCACATCGATTGCCATCCCATCTGTCTTCTTAAAGAAACAAAACATGTTTGCGCAGTCGACAGGATTCGAACCTCTGCGGGGAGACCCCAATGGATTTCTAGTCCTTCGCCTTAACCACTCGGCCATGACTGCGGGACGAGTAGGGGGCTCTGAGATGTGGTAGTAACTCAAGAGCTGGGGATGTCATGGATGAAACGTTGCATGTAGCCGCTCAACGTCTATACAGGAGAAGGCGCTGAGGTCAAATTCGTATATAATCGCGTTAAACTTTGCATGCATTGGCTCAACGTTTATAGACGAGCTCCGGTCAAATGCTCAAATGCGTATACAACCACGTTCTATACCACACATTCTCTTTCTGACATGGACCGCTGACTTAAGCGGTGGAGATGCGTTCCCACGGCTTCTAGCGGATCCAAGCTGATCCGCTAGAAGAACCACTGGCTCTGCATTTCACCGACCACAAAGCAGTAATAATGAAGTCGAAACGCAACCCGGAACTCAGCACTACCTATGAGCAATAAAAAAAAATCAGCACCATCAGCACTACTGATGAACAAAATCAGTATCATCAGCACCACCAGAGCTTCGCCCCAATCAACATCATTCACCACGTGGAGATGCGGCCATCTTTTTTTAAGACGATTTATATTGAGCTTTTATTGAAGTTGGAAATTAACACACAAAAAAATACACGTACATAAACACGCTAACTTTTTTTATGTGTGTGTTTTGGGGGTGGCAGGTAGCGTCAAGAACATAAAAGCACCAGAATAGTTGGAGTGAGCTATCTAACCAGTATGTATATGCGATCTATGCAGCCGTACACCGCGTGTATCGGGAAGGTTCGCGGGATACGAAGCTCGCGCAGGCAGACTCGGGTAAGTATAGAGTTCAATACCGACTCATTTTGCTCTCCGCTCTACCTTACGATGGACTGCAGAGGGCGCTAGGAGCCATCGAAGTCAGTCCCACGCCGCGTGACTGTCACCGTGCCACGTCAGCTTCGGAAGGGGCGGAGCAACACGCGGGTACGTATGCGTCCCTTGATGCGTTTACATCTATGGAATATCAGGCTTAGGATCGTACCGCCCGCGCCGTAAGTCGTACGGGGTAACGGAGTCTAGTTCTTACACCAGCTGGACGGATGTACCGACCTGAATTTGCGTAATAACTGCAGCCAGAGGCATACATGTTTCAAACCCAGTTTAGCAGTGCTGCTGCACCGCATGGATTAATGGTTCCTCTGAAGAGAAAAAAAAACAGCATTTTGAGGCAGTCTGATATTCCTCTGCTTGAAGTGCAAAATATCAAATTTAACAGATATCTTAAGAGCTGGGAAAAGTGATCTTTGCAAACGTTAGCTTACACTCAAACATGCCGTGAAAAGTAGCAGTTCTAATAGGCGTCTCGGCACATACATATCGGGGGCTCCATCATTTACTGAGCCTGCTAACGTTATGCTATGTGAGCGATAAGATTTATAAAGCAATAGGTTCGAGTCCCAGGGGTGGCCAGGCTGACCAGGCCTGAGAGCCGCAAACAAAACAACGAAATTTCTAAGAGCCGCGGGGGGGGGGGGCAAACTTTTGTCCAGAGCAATAAACGAAACTCGAACTACTCTCAATCTATCCGAGTCAAAGGCATTTCAACTCTACATAAGGTAGCAGTAGCACAAGACTACCAAACCGCAACCTGTCTTTTGATTTAAAACGTACGTTTCATTTCTCTTTTGGGGAAGCGCTCGTGTGACCGGAAGGAAGGCGGAGGGGGGGGGGGGTAAGGGAGGCAGCCGCGAGCCGCACTTTAACACAGGAAGAGCCGCATGCGGCTCAGGAGCCGCAGCTTGGCCACCCCTGGGTTAGACCATACTGCGCGAGCGAAATTTCCCCATCAACAGCGGGAACAAGCCGAAGTTTCAAGGAAGACTGACTTTCCGCTCTAAAAACAAACATAAAAAAATGGTTATTTTTGCTTGTGGAATATGCAAAAACAGAACAATTAGCGTTTTTCTTTTCGAGACTATATTTAATTACTATGCATACACGCCAAACATTCTTGGTGATCTCCCTCTTGCGGCTCCTGGTGATTGCCACAGAAAAACTGTGGAAACATCGTCTTACGGGCTTCTCAAATATCTGTTCGTGTATGGTCTGATTTCTGCGTAAAAGTCGTGACCCCTGATCGTTGGCGCATGACCAGGAGCTTCAAACGGTTTGAGCAGTCACGATTGGTGTATTATATACCCTCAAAGCTTTATACTCCTTTTGAAATGATGTACGACACGGTACATGATAGTGGGCCTTCTAATACATATATAAATTTCATTTTGCAGGAGTATATGTAGCGGCGTTTAACTTCTTTCACTGGGCTGTTCAATCTAGTCCAGCACTAAATGCACTCTGCAAGCATTCCCCAGGGGCGTCTGGAACGAGCGTTTGGTCGCGGTACGCGACGCCAGGCTGCAATTACGAAATGGAACGTAGTTGTCGCTAAAAATGTCCCGGGTTGAGCGCGGTAATTCGTCGGGCGGTGTCGCCGTTCGAAGCACATGTTCGAGAGGCGGGGCTCGCTGATAACGCGCCTCTTGTGCCTTGGGACAAAGGGTTTAGGTAAAGCGACTCCTGGTAACTGAAATCCTGCTCCCGCCGAGCATCCTGCGTCTAATGGCCGATTAGTTGGGCAGCGTCGCGCTTTGGTCGCGGTATATAGTTGGGAGCCCGAAATGTTCTTCCTGTATCGAAAGTAACGGAAAAAGGAACACTTTCCTTCGATGCGCGACGCCTGCGCCTTACCGAAGTTTACTGTCGTTGTGTGGAAACGCTACAAAACGTTGTGAAAGCTGTTGTTGCGCTAGAGTGCGCTAAAATGAACGAGTCTTTTGACCGTAACCGGAATCACATGGAGTCCTTGAAGCTGCGTTAGAGGAATCGACGGCCAAGTGTGTTAACGCAGCGCAGCATGGAGCACGTGGAGCAAAAGCTCGCGCTGCAGAACCAAGAGATCGTGGGTTAAATCACCGCACCCACCGTTTTTATCTCAGATGTCGTACCGACGTGCGGTCGCGTCGTACCGACGTGCGGTCGCGATTCACTATACTGCGTGATGCAGGCTAGCAAGGGGGTGCACTGGCTAAATTTTTCATCTATACTTCGTTTCACCTTAAAGGGGTACGGAAACGAAATGACGCGTCCGCGAGCCCTCTATGCCTCGCTTCAAGGTCGGCCAGCAAGAAGCGCAATGCCTATGGCGCTCGTGCTTTGCAGACTTAACTTCTGCAAAGCACGACAATCTTGATAGTGCGAATTCACGTTGCAGAAACACTTTGTAAGCTTTAACATTTACACCGTAAGCGCGTTAGCGTCCTCCGCCAAGTCACATTTAGGACTAAGTAACTCCCCGAACGAGCCACACTGCCGCGAACTGGCGCTGCTTCTTACGAACTTATGACGTTGCGGCATTCCAACGGTGCTTCACAGACCACTACCAGACGCAAATTTCAAATCTGCTAATTCGTTTTTAAATTGGCTTTCTTGGCTTCTCTACCGGCAGCCCGGAAACTGTACTAGACTATAGGTTAGTGTTTCTGGGCTGCCGGCACAACATAGACCACATCTAAACAACGAAGTAAGTGCAAACATTTCTTTTCCATACCCCTTTAAATGGATACTACAATGAAATTTCGGCGCTTATTTCTTGGTCTGGACTTGTTCAGGGAAATAATATCACATCAGACACCCCGATATATTCCCGAAAAATACACAAAAATGAATTTTAAAACGAATTAAGCGATTAGCAAATGGCACCTGGTGGATGTCGCTAAAGCCTCGTTTGTACGTCCGTCTGTGAACATTGACAGGTAGTGACGATGCCTGTCTCGCCTACAACTACTGTTCCTAGAACTACGCTCCGATTCACCCGCAGCGAAGGCTAGAAGCGCGAGCTCATAGCGTTGGCAGCTGCCATTGGAGCACGAGAGCTTGTGCCGCCGAGATGTGCCCTAAGAGCAAGAGAGGCTTACGCGCTTGGTAGCGCTTCTGCCTGCGGTACAACAGCAAGGTGAAACTGACGAGCATATATAGCTGCCTCACTGGTGCCCCAGGCGTGAAAGCATGTGCAGCGTGCGCGTGAACGTAGCTTTGGCAAGCTTGTATTTAACGCACTTGCACGAGCGGGCAGAGACACGACGGCGGCCAGATGCCCTGCTTGCAATCGTCTTGTCGACGTCAGCCTCGCCGCAGCTTTGCAAGTCCCGAGACAGGCTACGTCACGATTGCGCCGGACGTCACGTGCTCTCCGCTGGCTGCTCTCCGAGCGCTTGTCAAGGTGGGCCGTTCGGAGCGAAAAATACAGCCATCAGACTTAAAATAGAAATGTTTGATTGTCATGTACGGATATCGTGGATCATATTCAGCCTATTTCTGAACACGACGGCTATATTTCAAATATCGTTGAAGTACCCCTTTAAGTTCAGACGCAGCCGACGCCATGAGCTGATAGGACCAATAGGACAGTGACAAAAGCGTCCCATCATGTTTCTGTACGTGTTCTATAATCGCTCAACCAATTATAAACCGAAAATGCCCAGTTACTCGCGCTTTTGACGCTGCTTGATTTATGCCCAATGTTGCTGAAACTAAGTATAAAGCGGAAGCATCAGACGCCCAGTGGGTCTGACCATCTTTCCGGTGCTTGAACAAGCACATAACAAAATTAAATATTTTGTAAACAAAAAAAAAGTGTACAAACAAAAGTGATATATGTTGGTTTGCTACATCGCTCGGTTGCGACTTGTGACCATGCACTTTACAGCGTTGAGCTTCCCCCAAAGAACATATATTAATCTCAACTCTGTGCGATGATAATCAGGTGCATGCTTGTTGTGCGTTCAAATTTCTTAATCGGCCACCATTAAAGTTCCGTCACGCTGATTTCTGCGATATAATCGAGGGAATGCCCGTTTGTAGACAGCCCTGACAGGTGTCGTCACTGTAGTTGTGTCTTGCTTTCCACATCGTAGGCATCACAAAGACAGGTGGTGTCTTAAGAACTCACCTTACTTAGAGGCTCTAATTGTACAGCGTAATCATCCCCTCAAATAAATATAGCAAAAAGCAGCAGTTTTTTTGTTTGTTGTTGTTTTTTCGTTGAAAAGTTGTCTAGAAAAAAGTTTGGATTTAGCTAACTGTCAACTTTGATATATGAGTATGTTCACAGAAACATGTCTAGTATAGTCTAGCATAAAATACCTCAAGAGCGCCATCTCGTTCACAGGGACGCAGGAGTTGATCTAAAAGAATTCTGAGAAAGTTTTATTTCGACAAAAATTTATAAGTTGATGCTTACTCATATAATAATTGCCCCCCTCCCCACTTTATTTATTTATGTTTTTTAGACACGGTTTTGGTGTAGTTTGCATCCAGAGGAAAATAAAAAGAATCCCGTCTCGTGGCTCCAAGACCCGCCTAAAAATCCTCGTTGTCGGGTTCGTCAAGTCTGTATCTCGGCCATGGTAGTGGTGCTCTGTCTGACAGAGGCTTATTGAGAAGAGGGCATCGTCATGTAACGGGGATTTCAGATGCTCGATGAAAAAGAAAAACAACTTAGACATATAGGTGGCCGAAATATTTTCTGAGTCGTTCTGCGGGACTTATAACCAGATATCCTCTTTTTGTGGAACACATAAACTTCCGAAATTCCCTGATGTTGTTGGCCAAACAAACAAGCAAGAAAGTCTCGTTCATTTCGAACAGCGACGCAAGGGACACTTGTAAAGCCAACGCGGCAGCCTGTTTATCCCCGCTGCCCGCATCTACTTAGAGGTCGGCCGGCATGCTTTGGACCGAGCGCGTGATTAAGTGCTTCGAGGCGCAGAAGAGATTAATGACACCGGCGGTTAGTGCCACCCACTATTATTTATGGAAATGACACGCCTGGTCCCCCAACGCGTACAGAGTCGCCGTACGCCACACTGCCGGGGCAAGAGGCGAATTATCGCGGCCCGACCAACTCCCAGCGCCTTTTACATTTTTCTTGTCGCTCGCCGCACCGGGTTCTTACTTCACCTCGTTTGCTCGCCGGTTATCTGTTACTCCGCAGTCTTTGCATAATAACTCAGCCCCAAAATTTCCGCCATCATTAACGCGGAGGGGTAGATGCGCTGGTCGGCTCGAGTATAGCGTGCAGCTATACTTCGCTCACTTCTAAGCTGACAGTGTGGTGGAAGCTACGTGCTCGTTGGACCAGTCCTACGACAATTTTTTGCCAGGTGATCCCGTTCGCGCTCATGCCCACGCGCCGTCAGCGGGGTCACGTGATAAAAGAAAGACGTTTGATTGGTCCAGAGACCTGGCAGCTCCCCCTACACAGTAGGGGTGAGCGGAGTGGGGCCCAGCCTGCCTGCGCGCGTGAGGGACCGCGGGAGGGGTAGGTCCGTCCTGGCCGCGACGGCGCGCACAATTAAGTGGACAGACATAAATCATCGTCGTCGTTCGTCGTCACCGCCGTCATCATTGTAATCATTGTCACGGCTCTGATCTCTCCTCGTGGGGGAGTCCGGCCGCTAGCCTGACTGCATTGCAGCAGCCGGTGCTCTGATGATGAAGGATGGCGCTCGGATCTGCTCCCGCGTGTTGTGTGTCGCGGCGTCTGCATGCGGAGCTGGCTGCTGAGGCGAGGGCCGATTGCCCGAAAGATTGCGGAGCGCGCCCACTGGAAGCCCCGACGCTGCATGCACAGACTTCGCGTGGGGTCTCTCCTCTTTATCACGGCTGGCGGCGGGAGAAGGCGTTCCAAGAAAAGGCTCGGGGGGCCGTCCTATTTTGCGCGTTGGCACGTACGTGCACCGTGGTCTTGGAGAAGAGGTAAACTATCTCCCATCTTAGGTCATTACTTGGTAACTACTGGTCACTTTAGTCAGGCAAGGGTGCGAGGCAGAAGTGTCTCTCATTATAGGGTGGGATTTGCGTGGTGGGAACAATGGGGGGGGGGGGGGGGGGATTCTTGCTCTTTTCGTGCGACCTCGTTCGCGACGGTAAAAACGGCAGACTAGTTTAGTTACGCTGTGCAAGTAGCCGCGTCATGATTGCATTTTGGGGAGGGAAAAGAGGAAGTCAAAAGGAAACAGAGGACAACTTGGCAGGTGCTGTAATCCGACGTGCCTGCCTCGAATTACAACACCTGCTGCATTCGAAGCTGGAGGTCGAAAACCCTACGTTAACGATACAACTTTTTGGGGCTGGAAATTCTGTTTTAAACTTGAGTCTGCCGAGTGGGTATATTGAAAAAGACGATGGGGCGCACACCTTCGCCCCTCGGCCTCTGGTAGCTCTTTTTGTTACACAGAAAGATTAGTGATGAAGCTATCGTAGATTGGAAGTGTGATAGTGCCTTGGTTTGGGCCTTGAAAAGAGATATGGGGTGACAGTTGGCAAGCTGAGAAATATTATATTAATCTAACTTGCTAGCTGAGTTCGACAAAAAAATTATTGTAGCCTGGCTGGCTCAATGTGGTGAGAAGTTTCACTCCAACATAAATTCAGGAAGTTTTCCTGTTTGTGTAAGTTTTAATTTGCTCGACGGCAGTGCCCATAGTTTTGTAATTTGTTTCTAAGTTCGTGCGATAGAAAAAAGATTTGCCGTGAAAATGCATTCCCCTTCCTCTCCCTCTCGGCAACATAAACTGCTGGAGGTAAAAGAAGTATATACAGAAAGAGGTATCGAAAAAATCATTAGTGTGCAGCATTTATTTTTTGTTTGTGGTAAAGCTCGGATATGAACTACAACCATAAATGAAAACATAATTCTCTCGCAGAATATTACAACGTTCTCAATAAAAACAGGACAACGCAGCCCTATAGCTGAGAGAATATGCGGACTTTTTTTTCTTTTTTTGGGCCTAAAATGGAAGCGGTAAATAATATATTGACCCGAAAAACTTGCGTGCTCTGCCGTGATTAATGTAGACAAGATTTGAGCTACAACAATTAATCTGGCCTTCAGATACGGATACGGTTCCCAGAGTCCCCACTATCTTCCTCCATCATCTTGGTCAGACCGCTCGAATACTGGGGCTTAAACTTTGAGTTTTACAGCCCCAGCTAGAGCGTCTTTGAAAACTATCAAGTAGAACCAATAAGCACCGGGGGGATTTTACTCTTATATTATTCACCATAGTGCATGATCTGCTTCTCATTTTAGTACAAACTAGGGTGCCTCAATGTCCTTCTGTTTAGGGTGATGCCACCCTTTGTAGTACCCGATGCCGACAGCACGCGCTCATGTGGAAAATACAAAGAAATCGACAAAAACAAAATGTCGCCATAGCACAGTCAGCGCCACAGACGCGTGCAGGAACACGCTCTTTCACGCGCTTCTGAACAAAAAAGGAAAATAAAAGTGTGGGACAAAATGGCCGGATGACTCCACCCTAAGCAAAGCGCACATAAAGGCACCCTAGTACAAACCTTCCTTCTAAATCAACCAAGATGCGTACTTTAAAAAAAACATGCCAATAAATAAGAACTCAAATAGCACGCGCTCTTTACAGAGATTTGGAAAGCTGTCAGGCGCGTATCAGACTGGATTTCGATACGAATAGGTTTGCGTCAGAGAGTGCCGCAGCGAGGTGCAAGAAATGGTACACGATAGCACCATCACTGCTTCAGCTGTGCGCGACCAAAAGCGTCGCCGTGGTTGGTCTTACAGACCATGCATGGCCCAATGCTCACTATGATGACTTTGGTTGATTTAGTTCTGCTTTTTATCGACAACAATAACACGGTGTCGTTTCAGAACGCGATTACTCCACGCTGCCAAAGGGCTTTTTACGCACGCCATCGAACTTGTCGTTTGCTACTGATAATTCTGTAGCACAAGTAGGAACCATAAGATGACGTCGTTGAAACATCTCGCCGCCAAGAGTCTATTCGTCGCCAGGCCTCAGGTCTTCAAACATGTATTGTCTGCTTTTTCACGGTCTTTGGTCTAGCCAGCGCAATCGGTAAAAGTGCCTCCGCGGTCACGTTCCTTGTCCTGCCTTGTCAGCGACGATGACACGTCTAAATAAGTTAGCCCGTCCACGTGATTTTTTTATTATTTGGGGTCTACATCCGATATCCTCGGCGCTTCCTGGCAGACTTTTCAGTTGGCTTTTATTCGAATTGAATCAGCACTTCAGCCACACTATACAAGCGGGTTTGACTATTTTTTGTGTGGGTGTGTCGTTCTTGTTGCCACTGCAAAGTGGCTGTCACTTTCGGTCCATTACGGAAAGACAGGCCGTCGGCTTGCACTTGACGCGTTTTCGTCACTCTTCTTGGAGCGAACAGCTCGGTCGAGTTCATTCGAGCCTCAAGTTACCGCCTAGGCGCCTCGGATCAATTGTGCCGCCTGGGATGTCGCGCTTGTTTCGTACAATCCCCCGACATTTGTCGCGCGCGCGCGCAATTCGATGAAGTATTTTACGTGTCGTGTTCCTCTTTGTGTCTGTTAAGTTCCCCGATCGCGCCTTTGAAAGACTATAGTCTCCGTCTCGAACTCACGTTGTCGGTTTCGGAAAACCATTGCGTGTTTTGTTTAGAAAAACAATCATCGTACAAAAAGAAATGGAGAAGGCAAAAAGTGGTGCAAGAAACACTGGAATTGGAGCCATGATCTGGAGTTTGGACGTTTGTAAGTTGTCTTACGGCTTGTCGAATATCATGTTGGGACTAAAAGTGCAAATTTAATCGAGGAATATGTTACAGGAATTTCGTATCAAAGAGAAAAAACAACGTGCGCTTTATTGCCTTCAATATGAACGCTTATTGTCCGTTATACAGCATACACTATAAGGGAAAACAGTTCTCGAAGAAAGAAGAAACTATGCTACCTATAGTTCCGTTTCGCATCCGGAGCACTTGGTGCAAGCAGAGTAGCACTCCACTTGTGATTATCATCTTCGAGGGCGCTTCCGTCTTACTCATTCCGAAGAGGGTATTCGTGAATATCTGATTTGATGTTTAAACATCGTGGTAATTTGGAAGTCAGATAACTCGACTTTAATATTTAAAAAAACACAAAAAAACACGGAGAGTATTCCTCAAGATTATGCTTCATCGGCGACATTGACGGACAGCTGCTTTTTCCGTAATGACGTAAACTCTTCCGAAGTCTAAACGCCAGCACATCGCGTATGAGCTACGAGTGAAGTGCTCGAGCACGCGTCGTTTTATTAAACACATCGCTCCACCACAATTTTTTTTAAATTTTATCCGGTTAAAGTTTTGTGAGTGTCTATTGTTTTACTGCAAATTCGTCACTGAGGCGTAGACAAATGCGGGCCCAAAGCCCACTAGGTCTCGCCGCAGCTTGTGCTCCGGCGTCAAAACGACTTCACGCGGAAAGACGAATCTGTCGCAAAACAAACCAAAGTTACCGAAATCAATTTGGATTTTCCACCTACCATTTTTTTTCCCCATCACGTACCCATTTTTGTTGCTTTCATTTTTCATTCTTTATACCCGTCTCACTCTCCTCCAGCTCATTGATCTCGGCGACGTCTCCACTTTCGCGCGAAGCAAGCACTCCGCGCTATTAACCGTCATCGCATCCCGTTCCACTCTTGAAAATCAACCGCGCACTCGTTTCTATCTTTTTTTTTTTTCGCGTGGTATATATACCATTTACTTACCCTTCTGCCTTCGTGCGATTTCGATTCGCGTGTAGTAGTATAGCAGCACTTTCGGCGAGCCTCGCCACGTTGCGGTACGTGTGCGGGCAACCCAAAAAGATTACGTTCGTCAACCACGTCCCACGAGAGGGGTCGTCGCAGCACGGAAAGGGGACCGTGTCTCCAGATTGCGATTACCGCTGAGTGCGCGTAGTTCGAAACCCCCGGGTCGACGAGGAAGCACTGCACACCGAGCCGCACTCGTCCCGGGAGCGCTATAGACTTCGTTCACACTTAAGCTGACAGTGCGCTGGAAGCTGTGTGCCCATTGAACCCTTTCGCCACGTGATCAGGCTCACTCCCGTATAGCCACGGGCAAGGAGCAGGGTCAGGGGATAAGGAAGGCGGTTGATTGGTCGGACGAGTGCGTAGCTCACACGCACTGTCAGCTTGCGGGGTTGAACGGAGGTTAGGTAGAGGCGGTGGGTGTGATAGTGTTACGCGACCGAGCGTAACGTGCTTCTCCAGCGAGGTGTCGTCGCCTGTCAGTTCCTTTTACGATGAAGTTGCGGCGTTCGCGTTTTCGCTTGTCGTACCGTAACATTTTTTTTTATTTTTTATTTCCGAGGGCAGGGTGCGATATGTCGTCTCGTGGAGTGGGGTGACGGAGAGAGAGGAGCAACGGTTCGATTTCGTGCTGCAGAAGCAGAAGCAACAGCAGCAGCAGCACGTCTTGCCACGGCGTTGTAACCGCGCGTGTTATTAAATGTGACGTCCGAAGGAGCTCGATTGCCCATTGGGGGAAAAAAATGTCGAGGGTTGGAGCGCGCGATCATGAAACGTTGACATTGGGAACACGTCTTGTGTCGGGGCAGCCGCCGTGGGTGAACGCTGATACGACAGATTGAGAAGCGGCCGTTCTCGTGGGAGATGTGGCGTCAAATTCATATGGCACGACTCTGGCATGAACAAAGCAGCGCGGGAGCGAGCTTGCTGCGCACTCCGTTTTGTGTCGCCTTCCGGTAAGAACCTGATCGAGTCACTAACACTAAAAAAACAACGTGCTGTGCACTCTGTTTCAGTTTTGTGTCGACCTCTAGTAAGGACCCGATCGAGTAACTGAGTACTAAGAAATGAAAGCGCTGAAGAAGCTAAGTCTCTTAGCGAAACATTGGCCGCCACTTTAAGGCCTTCAGTGCCTCTTAGCCTCTAAATTGAACACTCGGCGAGAAAGTCGGCGAGATCACCCATCACCGGATTGGCCAGCGCCCGTTTGACCTTATGGCACTGGCCAACCTCGACGGTCGCCGACCTCGATGACTTTCTCGCCGACTAAACGCGTACAAAATAAGAGATATTCAAACAGATATTACTCATATTTCGTGTCTTCAAATTAAGTTTACATTTGTACCTTGGAGGCTCCAGGTTTTCCCCACGGTACGTAAAATTTCCCACGATTAGGCAACACAAAACACGAACGTGCTAAAGGCTAGTAGAAAGAAATGAGAAAGAAGTCTCCCGAGTGTCCAACTTTGAGCCCCTGTAGACTTCTTTCTTATTTCTTTCAATCAGCCTTTGCCACTTTCGTGTTCTGTCCGTCCTCAACTCCTCATTGTGTTGTTATTTACCTATCGCCTTGGGCTTCTGAGCGCATGTGCGCGTTTACTATAAGCTGCAAATGTGTGTTCTTGTGCATGCATGTTATAGCGTGCGTGAGCTGGCATGCGTGTCTGGGCGTGAACGGGTTCATGCATGTATACTTGTGCGTCTCTGCGTTTTCACAGCGAGACACATGCCTGCATTGATTTATGTTCTGTTTATTTAAATTCTTTTATCGCCTCCCATGGTAATGAACGCGAAGATCCTTCGTCGAAACAGCGATGTACCTCGCGCGAGTCTCTGTTTTATGCGCTAGAAAGCTGATTAGAGACAAAAACAAAACAAAACTTTGGAGGTTAGGTCCTCGAAACATACATAGCGTCTTTTAAAATGTCAGTAACGAAAGCTGAGTTAGGTCACGTTTGAAGTACAGCACAATACTGATGACGTGCACCACCAAAAAAGTCGCTGCGATTTGCCAAAAATTTCATGACGCCTGTAGTATGATTAATTTTGCGTTAATTGATCGAAATAAGGAAATGTAATTCTATAAAGGGGCTTTAATTTTAATCGCCGACAGCTTAGCTCATATATTGGAACATGAGATGAAATTGTCCGCCTGCACAGGCACAAGTATTGGTGTGGCATGGTGATTTCTTTTAATACATGATAATGTGGGCGTGTAGGTGCGCGCGCGCGTGTGTGTGTGTGTGGGGGGGTGGGGGTATTTGTTTTGTTTATTTCAATATCCTCATGGCCCAGGGGAATTACAAAGTGGTTGGACATACAGTATTGATAGAGTAAACAGATTCAAACAAACAAGGCAAT
Organism: Ixodes ricinus; assembly: GCA_037355805.1. Lineage (NCBI taxonomy): Eukaryota > Metazoa > Arthropoda > Arachnida > Ixodida > Ixodidae > Ixodes > Ixodes ricinus. Next base: position 41,526 of record JAZHYW010049159.1, on the reverse strand, counting down.
TTGGTTATGAGAGTTAGTCCGGCATATATAATCTTAGCAAAAGTGAGTATTTAGTGCTTTTCTAAATAAACAATTCATGGAATAGTTACTAATGATGCGGGAGGTGGTACCATTCAGATAACGTTCTGGGGATGAATAAGTCGATGTAAGCTGGAGTTTCACCGTGAGGTATGCCAACTTTAAGACTGTGATCGATGCGGGGAGAAATGAAAGACGGATAAAGAATAGTTTGTTTTTCAGAAAAGTCTTGGAATGATACATATTATGATAGAGGCATAAATAAGATATCCTTACGGCGTGATGGATAGAATCAGACAGAGATAGGGTGGTTTTCATAGATGAAACATCTCTGAAACATATATGAAAACGTTTGGGGGGGGAGGGGGGAGAAAGCTCTTGTACGTATCTTACATCAAAGGACAAAGAGTAGCAAGAACCATATGAACGAAAAGGGAATGAAAGTTCCCCATGAAAACGCAAGTCTATGCTTACACGTTAACACGGGAGCGCGACGGAGAACGACGCTACACGGGAGAACGACGCTATATAATTGTTGTTACTCAACGAAAATTTGTTTGCTCACATGTGCCAAAACTAAACCCTACCAGACACCGCGAAGCTTAACTCGGTGAGATAGGGAGACAATATCAATATCAAATTCGAGAGTTCTAGCTACTGCTCAATAGGGGTGAAGTGGTCTATAGGCCATATTTGCACATACGAGCTGCGAGGGCGTGAAGAAAGCGATGATCGTCTGTAAGCGTCTCTGCCTCCCCGCCTTCTTTCCTCCTCGCCACAGGATAACGGAACGCGTGCGTACTTGGGACCATCCTGGGCAGGAGGCGCCTGCCACTAAATAGCCATTACGGAAATACGCAGCGCCTCCCGTCGCCGTTCTGACACGGTACGGCAGTCCGATGTACGGCGATTAGAAGAATGCCCATAGAAGGCCGGCTCATGTTTGTCTTCTTTTCTCAATCAGCCAATAAGAGTTTGACATTCTGACGACCATCGCAACCCCTGTGCAAGGAGCAGACGAACTTGCGCTCAGCATAGCCGAGTCCGTCCGAGCATACATCGTAACGGCCCCAAAATGCCCCGCGCCGGGCGGTTCAATGTGCGGTTGTCGAGAGGCCTTCTGGGATTTTCCGGAAAGGTCTGATCCTTTTCGAAATTCGGTCGGGCAACTTTCATCACTATCATCATCTCAGTGTATGGCACCTGTGCCAAACTAATGGCAGCCTTCTTGAGGCCGTTGAAGGAGGAAGTTGAAGATAGTACCAAGTGGAGGATATCCGAGGCCTGTAAGTCCAGGACGTCAGTACAACACGACGCACCAATTAGATTCAACGGCCGCGTAAGCGATTATTTCGGAGTGTGGTCCAATCGATCTCTTGGCACAAGTTTGCCTCTTCAAAGCCCTTTGATGCCAGAAATTTATTCAAGGAGGTTACGGGTCTCTCCGCTTTCTACAGGCCTGTTCTTAGGTTCACATCAGCAAACCTGAAACAAATAAAAACAAAAGAATTATGGAGGTGATCGAAGAATCAATTCTCATCTGCTATCGACGCGCGAACGTGAGGGTGCCAAGATGAAAGCATACATTTTCATGACCGCCATTAGGATTGTCGAAAGTGAAACCGCTTTTCGAGTCACCAGATGGCACTGAGTTTCGAAAAGGGTCCCCATTGCGAAAGCTCTCCTAGTTTGACTCGCGCCGTCTCTTAAACCTCGCTAGTATTGCCCGGCTGCGGCGGGTAGCAAGCAAGATGATGCGTGGCCTCCGCACCGAGTGATGGGAGGTGGTCAGAGGTCGTAAGGGAAAGCGGCGTCCCAGGAGCGCGGCCGTTGGCCGGCCCTGCCTGTGTGGTGTGTCCCGAACGGCCCGAAAATGATGTATCCGCGTTTAAATATAGATGGAGCGGGGCTCTAACGGCTCGGAAATTGCCGCTCCCCCGCCGCCGGAGGCCTCATTTGTGAGAGCGCGGCTCGCCGGAGGGGCTTTGGCGTGATGGAAGAGTTAGAACGCCCCGGCACGGCCGCAGGAAGCCCCGAAAACGACAAAAACACAGGACGAGGGGGAAGACGAAGAAAAAAAGAAAAATAAAGGAGGGGACGTAGTAAAAATATAAGGGAGACGGAATATAGTGACGCCGGAGCAAGACGTGAAGTAATATGAAGGAGAAAATGAAGTAGCGAGCGCCGGGACAGACGCTTGGGGCAGGAGACATTCGCTCCAGCTGCTCGCTGCGGCTCGGCCCTTTCTGCCTGTCGTCGTCGCGCGCGTTCTCTTCATAAGCTGTCTACACGACCTAAGCCGCGAATACGGACTGTTTTTTTTTTTTATTCTCTTGTTTCGCTGCATGCACTTTTTTTTATGTGGCGTTTTATTTCTTAAGTTAAAAAAATTCTTTCTTTTTCCATTGAATTTTTTTTTCTTTTTTTCTTTGAGTTTTTTTCTCTCTTTTAGGTCGAATTTATTTCACGCTGTGTTGGTCTCGACGTCTTGAGGGGGAACCGACGAAGAGCTGTTTGGAGAGATGTTGAATTTAAGGAAGTGTTATGGCGGCAGGCTTTCTTTCTTTTATTTTTGCTTCCTTGTCCCTCTCTTTTTAAATGCTGTCCTCGTTCAAGTTTTTTTTTTTTTTTTTGTTCTTGAAGTTTGAGATTTTTACGGAATTTTGGCCTCCTGTAAATGGGGGCGATTTATCCGTCGTGTGCATCGGGTTCAAACAATGGCCTATGTTTGAACGAAAATGGTTCGTTCGGCTTCAAATGATGAGCCATTTTGTACTCCCGCTGGAGCGCTACAGAAAAATGGGTCTGGCTGCTGACATTTATTTCCGCTGGCGATCTGCTTCTTGCGTTCATTGTGGCTTTTATATTTTTTTTTTTTGTCGGAGAGGAAAATACGAAAAAATGTCAATAGGAAAAAAGATGGAATCTAGTTAGGGTTTCATCAATCATGTACGTATAAGAAACGTTGGCGTGCCACACTGAGAGCCCGACGACTGTATAGCAGGGCTTGTTCCTTCCGCGTGAAGCATTTGTTGAATGCCCCTCGTCGGAGTCAACGGTTAGCAGCTTGGCTGGACGTTTCGTCCAGCCAGATTGAACGGACGTCGTTTGTCTACGATATCCAGACATTGGCACCCGTCAACACCAATGCTGGAAACACGTGGACTATTAATGAGACGCGACACGACCCTTAAGTCGTGGGTCTCGGTGTGCGCTTCCATCTATGTTTGCTCTTCGCACCGTATCACACGCGGCGTCAGTGCTTGGTGACGTGGAAAAATATTTTCTTCTGTTTTGAACTATCGCAAGAAGAACGATATCATTGTAAAAGATCCAAGAAGATAAGCATGATTGATGAGTTGAATGCGTGCACAGTGTCAAGGACGCCTACATTGGCGAGGAGCACGTACAGTGACGATGAAGCTCTATTGCTAGCGATCTTGGAGCGGACGGTTGACGACAACCCTTCGAAGATTTGAAAGGACGGGAATGGCGATTGCCATGGCAGCAGAGGCCAATCACCCAATCGCCTTGCGAGGTTTTGGTTGCCTGTATGTTAGTATCTCTTTGTGTCCAGCTAGCAGGCAGGGAAGGAGATGGCACTACTTTCCAAGGATCCAGTGTCTTTAGTGGCGATTCAGCCAACCCTTTGTGACGTTTTAGGATTAAATTATTTAGATATGAAAACAAAAAATGAAAGCCGTTTACAATCTTCTGTAACGCCGAATTAGAGCGCAGCTCTTGAGGAGGAGGAGGGGATGGTATGGAGAGGAGGCTATGCCCCCTCCCCTCCTGCTCGCCTCCCATTTAGGGGAAAATTTAGCAGATAAATATCCCCGCTAAACCTAGCGGCAAAAATTTCCCGCTAAATCTAGCGGAAAAAATTTCCCCGCTAAATTTAGCGGAAAAATTTCCCAGCTAAATCTAGCGGAAAAATTTCACCGCTAAATCTAGCAGGAAGAACTTTTCCCGCTAGATTTAGCGGAAAAATTCCCCGCTAAATCTAGCGGAAAAATTTCCCTGCTAAATCTAGCGGAAAAATTTTTCCGCGAGATTTAGCGGGAAATTTACCCATAATGCACCGCGCGGTTACGCCGACGGCGACGCCGACGCCGCTGAAGCCGGAAACGGGCGCCTAAAGCCCGGTTCACACAGTTGCGTTGACTGCGTTTGACTGCGTTGCGGCAGCGAGACACCAGGACATCCCTGCAGCTTATATCGCGTGCCATGAAGATTCCTTGAATTGGATTCCACGCTTCATACGAAGCACAGATGTGCCGGTGACTCGCTTTCGGTTCTCGCCGCAACGCAGTCAAAACGCACTCAAACGCAAGTGTAATCCGCTGCCGCGGGAGCGGATCCGCTCCCGGCGGCGGCGGCGACGAGCGGATTGCGTTTACATCTATTTCCCTCGAGCGGCGGCGGCGGCGCCGGCTCCAGCAGCTATTCTCGTAGCATCCCGTCAAATATGACGAGAAGGCGCGAGAGTTCTCCCCTCGGCCGTCTCTCCCGGGCGCTGCTGCTCCCGGAAGTCGTGACGTAGGCAGCGTCGCGCTGCGCAAGAATGTCACATCCGGTCAGCGAAACGCCTCGTTCGGCGGCAGAAATAGGTCCCGGACCAAAACGGCTCTCCGCCGCGTTTTCCGCCCAGCGTTTCGCCCCAGCGGCAAAAGCTGGGCGGATTCGCTGGCGGATCCGCAAGTGTAAACGTACCAGAACCGGCCTTAATGGCGCGTTCACACTGGAAGCGGATCCGCGTTCGCCAAGCGGATCCGCGCGTTCTCAACCGCAAAGCGGCTGAGATCGAGCGGTTTGAGCGCGTTTCTGCCAACCGCTTCGGGACCGATTTCTCCCAACCGCTTTCACGAACCGCAAAGCGGCAACCAATCGGAACGCGACGCTGACGTGACGTCAGTGTCTTTCAAAACAAGATGGCACCTGTCGCTGGCGAGGCGTCTAAGGCGCTGTAGTCCTAGCGTTACAGGAGACAAATCAACGGAGAAACGCGATGTTCACGTCCGTCACTTGAATCCGCCGCGAAAGATTTGACTCGTAATATTAACGGGCTTCGCACCGGTGATTTGGTTCGGGTAAGAGTTTGTTTATTATTCCGGGTGCCACAGCCCGAAGCTCGCTGCCTTGGTAGTCTCTGCCCGTAGAACGTCGGAACCCGCCCCTGATCGACCGAAATGTCAGCTTTTGTACCCAATAAGATAATCGCGTGAACTATTGAAAGCATTCAACACCGTGCATGATCACCACGAAGGCCGATAGAGACGTCGTGAGCCCGATTGCTTATCCAACGCAACACCGCGGAGCGCGCAGGGTACCTGTGCTAGCTCGACCCGTAACGAGTACTACTACCAAAAGAAATAAAAGGAACATACTCAAGAAATAAAGTGTACGTACCAGACGATGCAGAGGTAATCCATACGGCGTTTATTTGAGCTTAATGTCAAACAAACAGTAGACTCGATCGACGTTCGAGAGACGAGAGGAGAGTCCGCCACCAACGAAGCTACGACCGGCTAGCACCGAACACATTCCCCACACCACGGTCCACCGAAGGCTCTGGGTCCACCCCACCGTTCACAACTTCGAAAATGATAAGAGCGAACAACGAGGGAGAACACTGGCCCTCTTTCCCGAAAAGAAGGTCAGCTATTCATGCGGGAAGGGTCCACTTCGAAGAAAAAGTCGGAGGCATCCTGTTCTGAGTCAGCAAGGCGCGCCTAGCTGGGCTTTTCTTGCGGGCGAAGTCGAGGGAAGCACAGGCGAGTTTTGCGGGTCCATGTCTCTTCTTTTCGCTGCCCGAACTCGTGATGCGTGCGAACATCCCGAAGAAAAATTTTCCGGGTATTTCCGGGTGCCAAAATAGCAAACTTTTGGCTTTGGATCGTGGATTAAAGTGGATTTTGGATTGTAAAACAAGGTTGCCAAACGCAACTCTCAAAAGATCACGCGTTATCGCCGAGAAACCTCCAACCGCCTCTCGCCAACCGCCAACCGCCTCTGGGTGTGTCTGAACGGGGTCGCTCGCGAGCCGCATCCGCAAACGCTTCGCGAACGCGGATGTTCTCACTTCTTCCGTCGCGATATTAACACCCAGTTCTCGAAGCAATTTACTATAAGATCTCATTACGCTTTAACCAAAAACGTTTTTTACCTGCTCCGGCAGAACGAATTGATGATTGTTTGTTCATACAGTGGGAGGTTAGTTTGTTTGAACATGGCGACATTGTTACCCACTCTTGATGAGAAATTAAGCCAGCGCACTCCAACTGCTAGCTGGGCGTCTTTAACGTGCATGACACAGTAGTGATACACGACCGCACGCCGGTAGGATGATCATATACAGATCGAAACGGGCAGGGGTGGGGATCGAACCCAGGATCTCTGGGTTCTGCAGCGCGAGCTTTCGCTTCACATGCTCCGAGCTGGTGTGCGCTAGCGCACTTGCCCACCGCTGAGTGCTGCTTGGTATGTATAGGGAGTTCTCGTAGACCACGTTTCCCCTCCGCTAAGCCCTCCGCAACGAAGAAGCCGCTAATGCGCCTGCGCGCCCATGGCCTTGACTGTAGAGTTCCGGGTACCGTAGCGGGTTGCGGAGGCCTTAGCGGAGGGGGAAACGCGGTCTACGAAACTCCCTTATATTTATGTGTACCAAGACCATGCTTGAACACCCGTGAGTACGGCTGAGGCTGACCATGGACATACAGCAACTAAATGAGCTACGCTTAGAGCATCGGCTCTGTGTTCCCCGTAATTGTAGTGGTCGCCGCCATCTTGGTGCTTAGTACCGAGCAGACACACCTACTTATCGTAATGATTCAAAAGTGCGACTTCCTCAGCATTAGGTTCGGTGTTGGGAAGCTAATGTAATATTGCTTCACTCTGTCGCGAACTATTTATACTTTTGGGGATGACGGAAGAGCGTTTTCCGTGATTCCAGATGAAGCTTCAGACAACTGACAACCAAGATTTTAAGCCTCAAGATAAATTAAAAAGCCTCTGACACGCCAAAAAAAATATTTTTTTTTCATGCTAAGCGTTGAAATGGCATATCAGGACATTACAAAAAAATTGTTTCACTATAGAGTTGCGTAGTTTTTTTAATAAAAAATAGAAATACGAGGCCCAATTCAAAGTTCCCGCCGTGCACTGTGACGTAACAGTGTACCGCAAGGTGTCGGGACGGTCAGAAGGGAGGCATCGACCTACGTCACTAAAAGTGGGTTCACCGGAAGTCACGTGAGTTTCACTCCTCGTGCTCTCCGCGACCATGCCTAAGATTTTTTTTTCTTTCTGCTTTTCGTACAAGCGATGGTAGAAAACGAAGTTTCAGTTCCACTAGCTCTACCGCACCGTTGGTTAGTTTGCGTGCTGTAAAATTTGAGGACGAAGAGTCAGTGGATCGACGTGATGGAGGTCAATGACGAAAGCGTTGCGAGTACAAGCCAGTGTACGAGTGCATGCCGTCAGTCCGATAATACAGAGCTATACTGGGCGCAACAACAAGCTATCAAGTTTTGAAAAAAAAAATTTAGAACGCTCGCAGAAATTAGGATTGCTAGCATACGACACGCCCGATCGCATTGCTGAAGGTTCAGACACCGAGGTCGTTGAATCATCGGATACTCTCCAGGCTAAAGATGCCTGCCGTCTGAAGAATACGAACTGGTTTGTGTACCAAGTACAAGTAAACGTCGAGCACAAAGTACGTGTTTTGTCTAGAACATGAGTAGAACTTGTTTACTAGGTGCACATGCGGCCGATGTATGCCTCTCGGAAATGCATGCAGTGCGATCTCTTCTTCAGTTGCTGAAATACCGGGACAGTCCCTCACACAGCACCTTCTAGGCATTGTAGTTGATCACGTCAATTCACTGACTCCGCTTCTTCTACCTTTACAGCAACATTAAGCGATGAAAGGCAAATAAAAGAAACCTTGTCTGCTTCGATCGCTCGTGGAGGTGCGGAGAATAACAAAAATATTAAAAAATATATTACACGCGCTCGCGGTAAGCACGAGGAGAGATACAACTCACGTGACTTCCGGCGATGCCTACCTTCTGACCGCCCCGACACCTTGCGGTACACTGTTACGTCACAGTGCACGGCGGGAACTTTGAATTGGGCCTCGTATTTCTATTCTTTATAAAAAAAACTGCGCAACTCTATAGTGAAACAATTTTTTTTGTAATGTCCTGATATGCCATTTCAACGCCTAGCATGAAAAAAAAATTTTTTTGGCGTGTTAGAGGTTTTTTAAGTGTCGTTACTCTGAAGCGCAGCTTATTTAGTGGCTTTACCTGTGCAGTAGAAGCGTATACATCTGGGCGAGTTGGTGATGCACCGAAACGAGAAAACAGCACAAAATGGCGACGGGCCAGAGGAAGACAAAGAGATATCCAGGGCGCTCTGTCTGTGACAGGCGCTCTGAGGAAGAGACATACAGACAGGATCATGGACAGCGCTTCCGCTCAAAGGGCATGCCAGCAACGCGCTTTTAGTGCCGCATTATGAGAAGTATATCTGAAACACAGACTCGAGTGTGGGCGTTAAGGTATACTGCGCGTCCCTGTTAGCGCGAGCACGACTTGGTACTTTTTCGCGTTTTACTTCGAAAGCGTATACTGGCGGGCATCACAATAGACCGATCTCACCAGCCAGACTGACTACGCCACCGCTGCCGCAATGCATCGAGGGAAGTTTAGTCTTTCTGCGCGTGCGACAACTCGCTGCAGCTTTGCGCGTGCCGGGAACGAACAGTCTCGTGCACTGCCGAATGCCTCCAGTGAACTAAAGTTATGGCTGCCTCGCACATGCGCCAAACGCTTGGTGAGATCGGTCTATTTACCACCTGGATTAGTACCCCAACTGAGCCCTTTCCACGTCTATAGTAGTTTTGAAGACATTCCGTCAATGGTGATAGAAGCACAAAGAAAACCGGCGATGGCCTGGTCGCGCTAATAATGTCGCTCAGTACCCGGCTGTGTTGGTGCCGCGGTATATTTTTGTGTATTACATGGGAACTCATGTAAGTAGGTTGGTCCGTCGCATGTTGTTTGGCGTTCTGTTAATAAAGAACGCAATTAAATTTTCTGATGTATTCGCGAGCGTATAGAGGGGATCATATAAGGCAGCGTACCCCACTGCCACTTGGCTCGAAGAATCGCCGCATTTGCGAATAACACGATCACGGTTCCACAACCCCCAACAAAGAATTCTAAAAACATTCTCACAAAACGCAGGGGGTGCTGTAATATTTCGAAGTCTGAGGACACAGGCGACAAGATATCGCCAGTCTAAAAAAAAGGGTGTCGGGTGGCGCAGCAGCACATCTTTGTTCCAACTCGCCCGCGGATGGTACGTCAGAACTGCGTACCTCCTCTCCTTTTGGCGCTCCTCACGTACACCGATTGAACGGCCTACACACGCTTGCGGGTGGTCTGCCGAGAAGCGTCGAAAAGGGGGCAGAAAAGGACTCGGCAGGGTGGGACGTGGAACGCCAGCGGGACGCGCCCGTAGCCGCTGCCGCAGCAGCAGCAGCAGCAGCAGCGGTGCACACAACGCACGCAGCGAGGCGGCACATTTTTCACGCGGGATGGCGGTGATGAGTGCATTCCGGGGGACTATCCATCATGGCGCAGGGACTCCCCCTCCGGTCCTGCCGCCGTTGCCCGCCGGTCGGGGCTCGGCACGCCGGGTAAATTACTCGGTCCGAGCCGGGCTGGGGGCGGCCCGGCCATTTGTCACCCGCGCCGTCGACGGGGGAATCAAAATGAGGGGGGGGGGGGGCGATGTGGGGAAGGGGGAATGGGAAAAGAGGAGGGGGAATCACCCTTCCCCGCCGTCCGTCCGCAGCGCCGCCTTTCTCGGGTGTTGCGCCGCGGTGCCGCCAGGGCCTTGCGCGGCGCTTGTGTCGGCGTTGTTGCGGTCTTGGCAGTGAACACGGAATTGTGCACTGAATTTATTCAGGTGCGTGTTTTATTGAATGTAGTGCATCGCACAGTTCACTTTATAGCTTTTTCATTATTTATTTAATTTCTATTATTGTTCCTCAGTGTCGGCCTTTGTTCGTACTAACATGCCAGCTTCTGTTTGACCAAACAGTGTATTTTGTTGTGCATATTTGGTGATATTTTTCGTTGGAATCGGAATATTTATACATCTGTTCGCATTCCGATATCTGTTTTCAAATAGCGGTTCTGTAAATGAAGGGCCGAGTTCTTTATTCCAAACAACCATAAATGAAGCGCTATGCTCGAAATATTGAGGAGGACAGATTCTTGACCAAAGGCACATGGAAAATGGTGATAATAGATCACAATAGTACTTCCTGATAATAGTAACAGAAGAAAGATTGGTTTGTTATTTATGCAATCAAATGCGGGTGAGATAATTTTCCGTGGCAGCGACAGGATGACGTCTAGTGATTGATAAATTATCATATACTACAAGGGCGTAGGGCACTACAAATCACGACAAAGAAAGAACCACGCAGCTTCGTGCAGTTTTCTCCTTACAGTTTGCATCCAAACAATTGAAGAGATTGCAAATTGCTCCGTTGCTGAAACAAGAGTACTGCGTCAATACAACATGTAGATTGATTTTCTTTTTTTGCTCTTAATTTTGTAGTACATAGGGACAGGCAGCGTGAGCTAAATTTTTGATACGTCGTCTGACATCCTTTTTTTGTTTCTTTTACTGCTGTAAATTTTTTGCAGCCCAGTCAGGGGTTTACCTTCATGTTCAATGCGCACTCGACTCGACTGGACTCTAATTATAATTTTGCAATATATGGGTCTACGTAAATAACAAAGATTTCGCATTCTTCAATTGCTTATCTAATGTAATATGACACGAATAGCTGCTCATTTGTTTATTTTCTCAGCTCTCTTCTATTTATATCACCAGTCCATGACATTTGAATGTGTCAAACAAACCAACACACGAAATAAAATGGCTTCATTTAAGCGCACCATTCCAGCATCGCCAAGGCTGTGTACAAATATCAGCAATTGTGATCCACAAACGTATAATGTTAATCAAAAAAAGGTATACTCAGACTTAATTAAACACAGAAACTAACAAAAATATAGACGTTCAGTATACACCCTCCTCACTATCCTCGGTATACACGTTTAGTGCACACTATATAGGACGCCAACGGTAGACGTGACGAAACGGTCGACGTTTTTGTTGGTCTGCTGTGTTATTTTAGGCCAAAGCAAACTTCTTAATCCCATACTTCTACCGTCTTTATTACTTTTTTGTGGACATTATTTACGTCTTTATGTTATATCCTGTTTATGCTCATCCTTCTCAGGTGTGTGGTGTCTGCTAACAACCGCAGGTCCTCGCCTGCCTCTCGCGTGCCCCTTCAAAATGGTTATCCAAAAACCTCCGCTCTTGGTGTCGAGGAGTGTCACCGGCTGTGCCTTGCAACTCGGCATAAAGGAGCACTGCTTTGACGTTCTGATGGCCTCTTGGCTCTCGTAACGCGAACCTTCCTGCCTGACGGCCTTGCCGTCCAACAGTATGGTAACAGGGAAGTTCGCGGAAGTACGTTTTCCGCGCGTTGAGTCTGCTTTAACGTGCACCGCGTTTGCAAGTACGGCAATCTGCCATCTTGCAGCGGGCAAAGATGGTAGTTGCCGCAGTTGCAAACGCCTTACTCAGCCAAGCCTTGATGGCGCGTGCCCATCGCTGCCAGACTGGCGCCCAAACAAAGCATTTTTCCATCCATGGTGGTCAGAATAACTTTTGAAGCGTGGTTGCTTACAAACGACTATATACTTGTTTCGTCTGGGCTAGAGGCGCAAGGCGTGTCGTTTGGGGGTTACTGCGACTGTTTCGGTTGTTATTAAAGCATAAAATGACTTTCAACGCTACTCCCAATCTCAAAATTCTGTCCGTTCGTCCATGCATTCTTCGCTAAATTTAGAGGGAAAGTAGCGTCGAGTGACGTCACGTTACGCCACTTGACCATTCCACCTTGGGAAATCGACGACTCGTGGCCTCTACGTCCATTCAGTTTCCCAGCTAGATTTGGCGGGAAAATTCACGTCGTGGGGACACAACATCAATTCAGTTTCCCCCCCCCCTCTAAGTTTAGGGAAACTGACATCACGTGACCCATCCACCCATACAGTTACCCGCTTCATTTAGCGCCGGGAAGATTTACGTCTTGTGACCCAAACACCAGTCCAGTTTCCCGGATAAATTGAGCGGGGGAAATCGACGCCACGTGAGCTGGCGTCACGTGACCTATACAACCATTCAGTTTCTCCGCTAAATTTAGGGGGGAAAATATACGTCGCGCGACACACCAATTCCCTATAATGCACATCATGCATTATAAGTGATGTATCGTTAATATGGACACCTCCGTTCCCGTAAAAGAAAATCGTCCATAATGTGAGTTGTCCATAATAACGAGACAAAAAATGCACGTATTTTTCCAGTTTGTCCCCGAAATGCAGTGTCCACATAGCGGGGTATCCATATTAACGAGACATGACTGTATAGGACCTTGAAGGTAAATTTCGCTGCCAATATTTCGTATCTGTTGTGCTTCTGTCACATAGTAACGGTTCGACGCCAGTCGAGTGGGAGGATTGTTTGGTTACGCGTGGTCCCCTTGTCGGCCCCAGAAAGTATTTTTGCCTAATTTACCTGATAATTATTTTAAAAGATCACCGATAAGTGGGTTAAAACTTATTAATCGAAGCGCAAAGACCCTTACTTACTATACCACTGCTGTTCTTAACCGAACCAATAAACCGACTTTAGAATAATGACATTATTAAAAATATTCAATAAAAAATTAAACTTTTTACGGCACTTTTGTTTTATATTTCACAGGGGCTCAGCCTAGGTTTAACATGCACATAATTTCCGCAAAACGTTATGCCTGCTGAAGTTGTAATTCATAAAGGAAAGCAACAAAACCCAATGGCAAAGTATAGAAGAATGTAAAACAATTATTTTTGAGCTTATTAATCTAATTTTATTTGGTCGTTTCGAGAATCGTCTACCAGAAATGTTCAATAATTATGTGAGAATTGTGTGCAGCCTAAGTAATTAAGAGCACAATAATTAAATTCCAAAAAAACATATATTTGACTCAAACCTAAAATGTATCTCTCCCCCCCCCCCCTCCCTTACCCCACATTTCATATTCGTAACACAGAGCTTAAAGGGACACTGACAGGGAATTTATGCTCGCAGAGGTTTAACCCATAAGAGACCAACTAGAGCCACTAAATAAGCTACGCTTCAGAATAACGAAACTTACCCATCTTGGTGCTTAAAACCATGGTTGTCAGTTTTGTGAAGCTTTATCTGAAATCACAGGAAACGCTTTTCCGTCCTCCACAAATGTTTAAACAGTTCGCGACAGAGCAAAGCAATATTGCATGAGCTTCTTAACACCGAATTAGGAAGTCGCACTTTGAATCGTGACGATCGGCAGTTGCTTCTGCTCTGTATTAAGCAGCAAGATGGCGGCGCCCACAACAGCATCGGGAACAAAGTGTCGATACTATAAGGGTAGCTCATTTAGTGGCTCTAAGCCCAACTACCCCGAACACAATTTGTGGCTCGCAATTCGTTTCTTTTCCGCCCAAAAACGGCCGGTCGAGAATTGGCCGGTTTCAGTCTCGCTCGCTCTCGTTTCCATGGCGACGTGGCGTTCAAACCATGTGTAACAAATATATTCAAAGTCGTGGGTTATCTAAGACACGGACTCGATATTAACAATAAAAAGAATATTATGAACCCCATTTTTGGGGCCTCCAAGAAACTGCACATACGTTGATCGAAAAAAAAAAGAAAGAGAAAAGAAAAAATGTTGCGCAGATTACAGGAAGTACGTGTACACGTCGTTCTCAATATGGCGACGTACCGCGGTCAACGTTACTAAATTACCTCAGTTGGGGAACTCCCGCTGAAAGGGGTACCCCCTCACTCACTTTAGTCCGACTCCCGTCGTTTGAAGCGCCATCTAGATTTTCGTTTCAAAACTGTGCGTTCCATAGAGTACGGTGGAACGCCATCTAGACGCTGTGCTTCGAAATATACTTATTCCAATTCATAGAATGCCCTGCAGTTGCCATAGCAGCGGTCCTGCGCGTCGAGGCGAGCCGTGGGACGAGAGGGAGGGGGGGGGGGTTACTGCTCGTGCGAGCAGGGCCAATGAGCAGTTGCGTTACCGAGCCAAATCTAATAATGTTGACCGCGGTCTGAACAACGTGATGGCGGCGCAGGACGGATCAACGTTGCGACGGAAGTAGGGCCGCTACTTCGGAACTGTCGTTCGTGGTACCGGCCAGTCGATCTTCAAGCGCAAAACATCGAGCGGAAGGGATATAAGTGCGATACAATCGCACAGCAAACAGTTCACACACGTGCGTCGTCGCCAACGTCTAATTAAAAAAAAACAAGCGAAAAAAAAAAAAACGCGGTTGAGAGTAGTTACGTGATTTCCGGCTATGAGTTTCCGTGCTCGTGTTTCAATTTCAATTTGAAGCAGTTGTGTTTTTTTTTTGCTTTATTTAAAAGTGTTACTTACCGAGTCAAGTAGCAACATTTTGCTACCTGACTCGAATCAAATGACAAAAAAAATATATATATATATGTTTGTTTTGTTTTTTAGGGGGGGGGCGTAGTTAGGCCGATCCACACACTTCAGACAGTTGCAACCGGAGCGACTTAAAACATGTTTTAATCGTCTCCGGTTGTCAGCGCAGTCGCTACAGTGTGAACATAGCCTTTAGGTTCGCGTCAGAGTCAGACAGAAGAATATGTCTTTGCAAGCGTGTTCAAGTCCGGCAGAAACATAGTCAACGACTCTTCCCTTGCTGGTAAGGGCTGAATATTACGACACAATTGCCGCAGATTTTATTTTATTATTTCGATCAATTTCTGTTGAGAATTCAGCACCATGGCCCGTATGCGAAATTCTCTCTATTATAAAGCAATCTCACAAGTTCTTCTCGCTCTATATTGAAGACCGCCTCTTCCGCTCCGCTAACGACTCCTGCCGTCGGAAACTGGCCCGCTCGATATTCTTATATAGAGACGACGGACACCCTTACCATACCTAGAAACGAAACTGACAGCTGTCGGCGGCTAACGTCGCCTGTTACCGTTTGTTCTTACTTTGTCGTCCACAAACTTCCGGCGTGTGCATGTCGCCCCCCCCCCCCCAAAAAAAAAAAAAAAAAAAAACAAACGAGCAGGGGCGACAAGTTCTGAACCCCAAAAAAGAACTCGCAAGAAGGGAGGCAGCGGAAAACGGTGCGTGCGCTTAGTACAACAAACATACACGAACAGGTCAGCGCACTCAACGCCCACTCAGCCGTCAGAGCTGGCAACAAACCTCGACACCGGCGTGACAACCACGAAACAGCGTCGGAACCAAGACAAAACGGCTCACGCGTGATGGATACCTCTTGAGCGATCGCGACGGCATTGCTTTTCCAAACAAACCTTCTAGAAGTGTTTTGTTTCTTTTCTCACGTATTCAGACGTTGACATTCGGCGTCGCCTATGTTGCCCTCGCACGTAACGGAAACCTATCCCGAGCGACCAAAGCCCAAGCAAATCCGTCGCCCAAGATTTTTCCTTTTTGTTTTTTGTTACCGACCTGCGAAAGGACATTCGTCTGTTGTTAGGAGTAAAAATGCTCTCACGTATGAGCTGCCGCTGTCGTCGTCGTCGTCGTCATCGTTGCGCAGTTGTTGTTCGAATGTGGTTGCTGCCACGGAAACTACGGAAGGACGAAGGGCACGAGCAATGATGAATGAACCTTCCGGGGTAGTGCGGGGGAAAGTACCGCGGAAGAAGATGGAAGGCCAAGACGCCGCCGCCAATCGCGGAGACAAAAGGGATCCGCTGTCGTCCTTCCGACGTGCGATGGCCGCCTCGAAAGGACAGTGATCGATGTCTCGCGTATCTCCCCTCCCCCGTTGCCACGGCGCCCGCGAGCCCTTGTGTCCTAGCTGCAACGCGTATCCCTTCAACGACGGGCGGGGGATTCATTTTCGTCCCTTGACCGCGCTTTCCGAATCCAGAGCAACTTGTGTCTCTCCCGCCGTACTCCCTTTAACGTATACGATGGACCGCAGAGGACGGTACACGAGCCATTCTAGCCAAACCAAAGCCGCGTGCGTGAGCGTCCCACGACCTTCGTGAGTGGCGTACCGACCATGCGCTTGAAACATAGTCACGTGATACGTTTACAGCACCGGATTGGCTAGGTTGCCTCGTAGCGTCCGCAGCGGTCCATCGTACGACGAAACGGAGTGCAGCCGTGGTTCCCGTTTCCCTGTTTTCCCAGGTTGTATGCTCGTATACAGTTATATAGGGCGGCGGTAAAACTAACGACGCGACGCGGCACTTTTTCGGTGGTTAAAATGGAATATGTGAGATGGCAGGCCACCTTCTGGCATTTCACCTTGACTCATTCGATTGTTTATGTTTTGTGTTTTTTGCCTGGATTTTTGTTCTTATGGGCTCTCACGCGGAATTGTTCAAAGAAACCTAACCAGGAAACACATAATTGATCGTGGAAATACTCCGCTAAAGTTATTTGCTCTTGAACGCGCCTCTGCCTTGTGCAAAAGCGGGGAGCAGCCGTCAAAGCTATCCACTCTGGCCTGAGAATTCTCTTTTATCCACGACGAGAGTAAAACCGTGCTGTACTTTTTAAACCATTTGTGTTAATAGTATCCACAAAACAAAGGCCGTGAGCTACACGCAGTTAGGAAACTATACCCCTTGTTCCGCATTTCCCATCTTCCCTTTATTATTTTCATGTCTCTAGACTCACCCACTCACTCACTGAAAAAATGGGAAAAGCAACTGTCATTTTTCCAATATTTATGCAATTGGCTATTTTTTTGGTGTGGAGTGATCAAGTAATCTAAATGAATTATTATCCCGGAACGAAGCTTAATTGTAATAATTTTTTTTTTTTTTTTACAGCGGAGAAGGGCTACTTTCTCCAGTTTCGTGTTCGTGGACAAATATATCTCGACATAACCCTCTGAACAGCTACCGACATGTATGAGCAACGGCAATAACCAGACAACCGGCTTGCCGGTTGTCTGGTTGCCGCCGTTTCTTATAGATGGCGGCATATAGTACAGCTCCGCTGTTCTTCCTTCTTCAGCAGAGTGGAAAGGCTGAAAGTTTTGTTGTTACAAAGCGAATTGTAAAGCAAAATTAAGCGAATGAATTGATAACTTCGGTGGAGATATTTCCACATCAAATTTTAAAGCAGCTACTCGCTTACAAAAAAGTTTATCGCTTTATGACGAGCGAAATTTAATATCCTTATAAAATAACAGAATTGAGCCGAAATCACGAGTCGAAAAGGAAACCCTTGTGATTTAGAGATCCCACTCGCGAAAAGCACCTCGGGAATGAATGTTTCCCACTACGAAATGGCTACGAAATGGATATAAAAGAGATAACCGCGCACCATTCAGAGGCTTCCAGATAGCGAACGCATCTCGTCGGCTTCGTCATGCTATAATCGAGTCTAAATATTCTTTTATGAACACCACACTTCAGAATTTTATGATATCAGCACCACAGAAGTTCTGGAGGTATCTGTCAGTAGCAAAAGATAGTGCTACTTCTATCACTGTTGATTCAGTAACGATTACCAATAGGCTAGATATGGCAAAAAGCTTCAACGAATATTTCCAGTCCGTTTTTACATGTGATGACGGTGTTCTTCCCGCGCTCCCATCCTTTAGATCTGACTTGCCCGCTGCCCAGGATATTGAAATAAGTCAACCCGGCGTTTTCAACTTGATACTGAATTTAAACACAAAAAAGTCACCCGGACCAGACGAGATTCCGAATGAATTTCTAAAAAGATATGCTGAATGGATGTCCCACTACCTGACAGTTCTATATAAAAAATCACTGCACTGCAGTCAGATCCCAGGGGATTGGAAGTGCGCAAAAATAATTCCTGTTCACAAGCAGGGTAACAAATCCCTTGTAGGCAATTATAGGCCCATCTCATTAATTAGTACGTCGTGTAAGTTTCTTGAACATATAATAGCTAATCATTTGATGAACTTTTTAGAAAGTAACGGTATACTAGGTGACAACCAGCATGGTTTTCGTCGAGGTTGCTCAACAGTTACTCAGCTTATTGAAGTCACTCACGAACTTAGCTATTGCATAGATAGGGGTGGTCAGACCGACGTAATATTTTTAGATTTTGCTAAAGCTTTTGATAGAGTGTCGCACCCAAAACTGCTTTATAAACTTAACACTATTCTTAAGAATAGAACAATAATTAGATGGATGGAAGCTTACCTGCATGAGAGAACACAAAGGGTTCATATAAAGGATAAACAATCGCGTCCTTGTAGGGTTGTATCTGGGGTACCACAGGGCTCTGTGCTCGGGCCAGTACTTTTTATTCTTTTTATCAGTGACATGGGTAAGGAATTCGAAGAAACTGTACGTATTAAGCACTTTGCGGATGATACGATAATATTTAGCGAAATTTCAAGTAGATCCGACCAGCTAAAATTAAACCTGCATTTGCAAAAAATTAAAAAATGGTGTGACGAATGGCAGATGTCATTGAACATCCACAAAACCGTTTTTATGACAGTGACTAAAAAGCTAACCCCCCTAGTTTTCGATTACCGTATTGGGGAGAAATCGCTCACGAAAGTTATAGAGTATAAGTATTTAGGCGTATTATTCTGTCCAAATCTCTCATGGAACCTTCATGTTGATCATATATGCAAAAAGACCATGCAACGGCTCTGGACTTTACGAAGAACTCTACGAGACGCTTCTCCCCAAGTTAAAATAACTGCCTTCAAAAGCCTGGTCTTACCAGTTATGGATTATGCCAGCCCAGTTTGGGAACCCTACACGCGTCAAAACATAGAAAAACTGCAAAGAGTACAAAATAAGGCACTTCGCTTTATTTTTAATGATTACAGATCAACCACATCAGTTACAGAATTGCGAAATAAAGCTGGATTTCACACGATTGAAGCGCATATGAAAATAAATCGCCTTAAAACGTTCTTCTCAATTATTAGCAATTCCCAGAAGTTAGACAAACAAAAATATATACAGTTTTCGACTCCGAGATATGTTAGACATAAGCATAACAGGCATATTGATCCCTATCCGTACTTTTCTGATGTATTTAAATTTTCGTTCTTCGTGAGATCTATAGATGACTGGAATAGTTTGCCTGAAACTATTGTAAATAGTTCAAGCGCATCTGTGTTTGAAAGAAGCATTGCCTCGCATTTTCTGATGTAATGTCGTACCGCATATTTTGATTCTGTGCATTCTTCCACTATGTACCCACTCCTGCCTTGGCCAGTCAATGGCTGGCAGTAATAAATAAATAAAATAAAAAAAAAAAACTCTAGGCTCGGAAAACAAACCCGCTCCGGATCACCCGGCCCCAAATCGAAACCGATTTTTGTCACATTAGCCATCAGTCAGCATTAAGGACCGCGTCCGTCTTTCTCCGAGCCGCCTAACTGCCCACCGTACGTATCCCTCCCCGGGGTGCCGAGGAGGAAACGCAAACGGGGAGGTTTCCGAGAGACATGTTTCAGCGGCCGCGGGTATCTCGCTGATCCACCTAAAACGGCGGCTCGAGCCACGCCGTCTACAACTGCGGCTGCCGGAGAAACAGGGCCACACTTTATCCAGACACTCCATTTCCTCGAAACCACCCTCGCCCGTCTTTGCTTTCCCCTTTACCTTTTCTTTCCCCTTGCCGAAGCCGTTGGGCCGCCGTCCCCATACAACCGTAAGGAAAGACGAAGTATAACAACGACGAAAACGGCTACCACAGAAGGAAACAACAAGGCCAAAGAAACAGGGCGGATTCGGACAGTTGAATCGCTGCATCGAAAGTTAGAAACACACACTGAAATAGGGAGAAGAAAATAGTACGCGCAGGACAAAATACAGTTTGCAGCATCAAGCGCGCTTATGGCGGAGGGAGAAAAAGTGTGGTAGCCTCGTATCAGTTCTGCGGCCGCCCTTCTTCCGAGGAGGCATTCCTGTCGGGAGCTGACGGGGAAGGAGGCCGTTCTCGACCGAGCATCGTCGTTCCTCGGCGGCAGAACACATCGGCGACCGAGAATTATAGGTCGATGTCGTGGAAGTGGGGGAGGTCCGTAAACGCTTGATAAATGGACCCGGGCTCGTCTCGGGTCAGTCCGGGCGTCGTTTCTCATCGCGGAGAGTGGAGTCTCCCCCCGAATGACGTAGGGATGGGGCCGTGCGGCCAGCGGTCAGGGGGATCGCGCTTGGCCCGCGCAATGTTGAAGGGAACCGCGGTAATTTATCCACCTTGCTTCGCCTTCAGTGCGCGTCATTTGTCGGCAGAAATTTGTCGTATGCTGCATGCTGAGCAGTTTTCTCCTCTCCCCCCCCCCCCCCAATCTGTACAGAGTGCAATCCTCTGTAGTGTGCGGCAAATAGACAACTCTTGAAATGTGCGTGAAAAGCATGACCATATCCTTCTTTTAACACAGAATACGTTATATGGCTGCCACCTAACCATATACGGTTAGGTGCCCGCCCGCGGCGGAAGTGGATAGGCCGACTGCCAGCCGAACACTTCACGCAGCGCTCGTCTCCTCACAGATTGGACAACAGTGTCAGCCGAACCTCTTTCTCAAATGGCACTCCCGACGGGTGTTAAACATCACGTGTTCAGATATACGGCGGCGCTCTGCTCTGTGAAACAAGCACGCTTGAGGCTTCCCCTGGAAAGAGCTCAACAGAGAGCGGCAGAAAAGAACAGAAACGCAATGCAAATTGCTGGTCAATTGTGTTGCACGTGAAACGTGTGGTGTCTACGTTCTCGGCGTTCTTCATCGTTTAGTTTAGCGACTGGCTTCACACGTGGCATGTACACTCGATAGCAATTCCTGGAATGGAAATACCGGTGCTAAACCGCAGGGCTTTCTCGCCGAATGGCACCTCAACTCACGGTGATGTGTCGTGATATGCTGGAAAGACACACTCCCACCTGGCGTAAACGACTTTTTTTACTGCGACGGCCTCTCTCCCTCCGCCGCCCCCCCCCCCCTACCCCACACACAGTGCCGAGCCTTGCGGCCACGCTTTTATCCAGGCTTCACCTTTACCCACGCTTCACAAAATGCCGAACACCTAGCCAAAGAACATTTCACGTTAAAAGCAGGCGCTTACTTTGCCGCAACGGGTTTCGAGTGTTTGTTCATGGCCCCCGAGATTCTTGGCGCGCAAAGCTTTCCTCCAGCCTTTCCGACCGCCCGTTCACCATGCAGAAGGTACGTACGTCACAGCTTCTACAGAGCTCCGCAACACGGTGTTGATTCAGATCCGGCATTAGCGTCTGAAACATTAAACGTGAACACGCGGTACAGAGCTCGTATTTTCGTTAAAGAGGTCGTGCAGAGATATTCGCTTGGAATGTGTTTACCTTACCCGAGCTTACTTGGTGGGAAGCAAGTACACTCGCACAAAAAAGGGGGGGGGGGAGGGGCAAAAGCCACTTGACCAAAAACACTCCTTTGTTGCGATGTAATTCCAAGGACAAAGCGAGCGTTTTCATTCAATCTCCCTTTCGCAAAACTTGATGACGTAACTGGGGGATCGCAGTATATCCCCAGTGACGGTATTTGAATGCGTCTCATAGATCGAACCCGAGCATTACGTGAGCACTCAATTTGGGCTCGCTCTAACAAGCATTCGGGTAGTGGCCCGCGTCCAGTCGCTGCATTTAACGTCAATAGCCAAACCACGACAATGTCTGGGACTCAGCGCGTGTCCTGTGCTTTGCCAACCTCAGCCCGTGGCTTTGATAAACATTGGCGGCATATAACCAGCTCCAGATCACGTGGCCGCAAGTTCTTGCTGCGGATTGAGCGGTTGAACGCTGCTCGTTTTTCTTTATTTTTTTCTGCAACTTCTAGTGCGTGTTTGTGAAAAATTAACGAGTATTCTAAGGGTCATTAACGACAGAGATTCGGTCTAAGCGGTATTTGCGCAAAAAGTACGAAAATCCTTGCATCGCCCCTTTAAAAGGGGGTGCAACGATTTCCGGACTTTGGTCAAAAATTTGGGGAAGTTGCCCTCTGATACCTCTGAAGTAAAGAACAGAAAACCGATTTCGTCTGCGTGTCCTAGTTATGGCGTAAACAAAAAAAAGATAAATATTGGCATTTCGGGCACCCCTCAACTCACTCCCAGTCTTCAGGGTCACACCTGGTCGCACTCCTAGTGACGTCATTCGGAGTGCCGTGTAGGTTCCCGTGTGCTATCTCGGAGGACGCTTCCTCTCCCTCTCTCCGCTGACATTAGCGGGCGTTATGCTGCAGCTTAGAGCCGAGCGAGGTCACGTAATCTTCTAGCCGTAGTTCCTTCGACTGCCACTTGGGGCTGCAGGTGGGGAAAAAGCTCGACTTTTGCTTTGCGATTATGCAGCGGAATCGCGACATTTTTAACGAAGGAGGTGTTTTCTCTATCCTCCGGGATACGGTAAACAACGTAAAAATGATGAGATGCAAATTCTTTTAGTCATAAAATTGTTGCACCCCCCCCCCCCCCCTTTAACTCTGCGAAGGCTGCAGAGTGCGAGCCCGTTGAGACGCGATCACGGTGTGGACGCGATTCAAGTGCCGCTCAGCTGGTGCGCTGGCTCTGGCAGTTCTTTCTTCTACCCAGCGTTTGCTTAGAGGTAGATTCTCACAATCCGGTCCTGATCGTCAATAAATAGTGGAAGAGATTGCTGCAGAAACTTCCACTGGGACGATAGGGCCGAAGCTGTCGAAGCCCTGCCAATAGCAAATTAAAGCATGGAGTCAGGGCATCCCAGGAACGCTTGAGAGAAACTCGAAAAACGACAGAACGGGAGACGATGGGTCAAACTGATGGGCACACAAAGATAACGAACCCCACTCAAATTTCAAACTATCGCTTTCTAGAAAAAGATGCAACCAGTGTAATTCGGGCAACGAGCGCATTTTAAGCCCAATGAAGACTATTTCCAGCCTAGCACAACCGCCAACAGAAACAGCCGCGAGTCATTTTGTTTTTTTCTCTATGTCAGTCCCTCCCCGGCGAATGGAATGGCTGGAGAAGAACTATGCGCGCCAAGAATTTCGAAGTACATGGTTTGGGACCTCTTTTGCTGCGAGCTGGCGCAAGGGCTCTGTTCGGCGGTGCCGCGTTCCAATGGACCTTTTCCACATACCGACGGCACGCAGGCGGTGGCTGCACGAACTAAAAATCGAGGAAGGGACCTACCTGCGCTACCAATCGATAATGGGAGCTACGCTACCAGTTTCTTCGTTCTCTGAGCAGCTGGGCGTGCCCAACCATAGAGTTATTACAATAAACGCTAGAGGCTCAGCTGGCGCTAGTGTGCTGTTGCATTTTGAAGCAGACAGCAAGCAGTCTAAATTTGACTTCCGGTAATGTATTCCTATGGGAAAAAGCGAGTGCATTTTTCTCTGCGCTCGATTATAAAAGCAAATATCACGAATAATTTGTACGTACTAGGCACATTGGAACATTTCTCAGTCACGCAGACGAAATAAATGGTCAGTTACGGCGTTTTTCTTTCAAATTCATCGGATTAAAAACGGTGCTAAAACGGCTTCGTACGTGTATTTTTGTGCACTGTCGGACACTGTTAGCGCGAACACGGCGTCGACGCTTTCCAACATGGGGGATATACGTGCCAGAACGAAGGACATGTAGAAAACCGAGAGAGACGGCAAGAACTACGCAGTAACACTGGATAAGTAACTCCTTGTGCTTGCAGACGATCAAAATAAATTGAAAGTCACGTAATATAGTCACATTTGCAATAAATAAGTACTGCGAAGATGCTTGTTCTGGGTTCAAATAATTCAAAGCATCACCCGCACGCTCCAAATCTTTGCAAATAAGGGGAGCCAGAGAGCAGGTGCCCGATAAAAACTGCCCGACATGGGAAATAATAAAAAGACATACCTTTCGTAGCTCACGTGCTTTATTTTTTGCGTTCGAATATTTCTTTAACCGATCGTAAAGATGCGCACGACAGAGTCATTTTCATCCAATGACAGGACGGGCATATTAGCAATATATAAGCACCACCGAAATGCTAGCGAAACTGAACACACACTACACTCCTTTCGATCGTTAGTTTGCTTAGAACCGTCGCTCGTTTTCACATACCTTCCTGGAAACAGGGGTTTGGGCCTGAAATAGAGCGAAGTTTAACATCGCTCAGTGGTAAAGAAAAATGCTGTAACTAGAGCAATTACACTTTCACAATACCAATAAAGGTACATACTATCCGTTACAACCGAAATGACTAAAGTTATTGATGTTATTTTCCGGCGAAGAGACAAAATTCACGCGCGTTTTCCCATAGGAATACACAGGGAGGCTGGAAATGTAGACTGCATGCTGTCTGCTTCAATTTGCAACCGGATGTCCCGTAGACACTAGCGCCAGCTGAGCCTCTAGCGTTTATTGTAATAACTCTATGTGCCCAACGCGCCGTCCAAGTGGGGCATCAGTGGCGTCCACTTAAACGTCGTGTTATTCTTTCCGTCCGCTTTCTTTTTTTGCGTAACACAATTATATGTATGCTGCAATTACGTTTTCTACTCGCTGATCTACAGCCTCCTTCCGAATTTCCTCGATTTTTGGTGCCAACTTCCGCCGCTTGGCATCGGGCGCTCGCGCGTGCGCAGAACGCTTCTCCGGAAAAGGTCCATTGTTCTCTTTCCGCGCGCTCCGTGCCTTGCCGCTCATGCTCCGACATACTCTGAGAAAGTAGCATTTACACTTCACCCGCAAAAAATGGCACCCACAGGTAAGACGACGCGCTTACCTTGCATGACACAGGCCCGCTTCACACCATCCAGTCTCCACATTACACAGTTCCTCCTCACTAACACATCACATTCTGCGTTACCACTGCCTTTGCCACGCTAGTACGGTGAAGGGGCGACTTTTTTACTTTTGTTTTAGTCGTGTTTCACTTTTTAAGCTTTTTGAAGTCACGTCCATCAAATACGGCGATCTCTAAAATGAAGTATTACAAGTCACAGCGAATGGTTTGTTAGGCATATGAGGAAGCCATGCTCTGTAGAGAGCCAGTTTTGCAATATGAGTTAAAATGTTACTACCAGCACTGATATACGTTTTTTTATTCTCAATGTCAAACAAGTAACCTTGGTCACTGCCTACAGAGCGAGTGATTCTACTTATGTTAATGATTGAGAAGAGAATATGTTTCGCGGAAAAGATTAAGGTGCATGTTGCAAGTTTCTCTTAGCAGGAAAAAGTCATACACGTTTTGGTCTTTTGGTAGATTAGAAAATCGACTCTGACATCAACGGCAAGCCAACACTACAGTTCCTTCGCAGGCGTGAGTGTACAGTTTCCTTGAGGTATATAAACGCCGTAAATCATCGCTCGCAGGTCGGCGAGATTCGAGATTACATTATCAAGAATCAAACTAATGATGAAGTGTAAAACACTCGATAGTCATCTTTCAATTTTAGTCCCCCGGACGTCTTAATAGTTCCGTCTCATAATTACAGCCCGGAAGCCAAACCCCCACCCCAAGCACCGCTCTCGCGTTAGGCCGCCGCAGCCTGTGCAAAGCGCACCGGATACCCCGACCGCGTGACAAATGATCGAAGAGCCCATCACTGATCGATAAGCAGGCTTCAAAGTTTTCACGCGTCCGCCGAAGCCGTCAGGCCCCCAAAAACCGCTCCCTAAGATTACAGACCGAAGGCTCACTTCGCCTTTTAATATATCATCGGCTAGAGATGCCGACGCGTCTAACCATCAACCGGCATGTTTTTTGCCTCTTGCGCCGCATGCGGCAGCTCGCCGAGAAGATAACTCAATAGACGCGCCATACATCATCCCTGGAATATGAAAATGGCCGACTCGTTTCCCTCCATAATTCATGACGCGATTCTCGTGCGCGCACCTTTAATGAATACGCTTCGTTGCGCGTTATTAATCACGTTAATAATAACCCGCACCTCCACTGTCGCTTATCTCATGGCTGCCGCCGGAGAGCCAAACAAAGTGTGTATGCCTCCGTGAGCACATCGGCAGCAACGGCGCCCGTCGTCTCAAAAAAAAAAAAAAAAGCGCAAGTCGGCGTACTTGACCCCGTTATTGCCCCTTCGCATTTAATATCCGTGTGCTCGTTCTATTAGACGAAAGCAAGTCATTAGAGCCTCTGCCATTACTCACCCGAGTTATGCACGACTCCGCGTGGAAACGGCGTTGCAGGCTCAGGCGCGGGACCGGCGCCTTGCATGCGCTGGCATGCTGGCGGAACCGAATCATAATGAACTCGGGACGAATCCGCGACGAGACGCATGTTGCTCCTGGAGAACATTTTTCAAAAGGTTCTCCGTTGGAAACGAAGCGACTCTGTGCACGGTCGCACCTTTCCTCGCTCCAACGATGTTAAAAATACACAAAAATATAGAAAAGACGGAAAGCCACGAGGGCTTTTCGCTGGACAGGTAACTAATGGCAGCTACGCGGTTGCAAACCTTTCAAAGAAGAGGCTGCAAGCTGTAATCAACTGAGGCGAAGAACGTCTTCTTCTTCTTCGGCGAGTGTTCACCTCGTCGTCTCAGGCTCGTGGTCTTTCACGACCTTGTTCGAGGTGAGATGAGACTCCCCAGTTCCAGTCGGAAAAACGTGCTCGAGAATTTAAGTCCAACTGGAGGACTGATAAGTGCGACTACCCTCGCTTGCTGAGAATATGAGTTACATATCGAAAATTCGACGAGAACAAAGCACAGCCCATTTAAAGCAGATTTGTTTTGGGAACTATTTTCCCTAAATATGGGCGTCCCAAAAATCAAATTCGCGGTGTTTGTTTCACCGCAAAAACAAAGTATACGCACTGCCGAACGCTCATTCTTTGCCCAAATGTAGCGCTAGCGGTCCGAATCAGATGTCAACCTTTCAAAACTAACCGCTATCTTATTCAAAACTTAAAGTGCTTTTCTGAAATGTTCAATGTGAGAATGGCGGCCGATGAAGCACTCGAATACAGCTAAATGGCGCCAGTTATTCATTGAAATGTTCAAACAATCACGTACCTTTCGATTGAAATAATGGTTAGTTCTGAAACTTTGTCATCTGATTCGGACCAATAGCGCTACATTTCGGCGAAAAATGAGCGTTCGGCAAAACATTATTCATTTTTACGCAAAATAAACTTCTTATTTTGCTTTTTAATTTTTTGAGCCTCCATGTCATCTTTCTCCCGTGCCATAGCAATAAAATAATTGACATTAAAACCGACCTATTTACCACATGCGCGACCAATATTGTCGTTGTCGTCGATCTTCCCATGTTGGTCCAACTCTCACTATGACGTCTTTAGTAGGACCGATTACAATTTCATCCACAAAAATAAGCGTAATGTCAGACTGTAAACTTTACCAGTGTAGGTCTAAGAACGCAATGACCGTGTTTTTTAGATGCTATCGAAGCTTGTCGTTCGCGACTACCACCCGAAATTATATTAAATTAAAAAAAGAACAATACAGTAATTAATATGTAAATCCCCGAAAGCTCAGGCATCTATACTGGAGGAAGTTGTGTTCGATCCAGCTCTCATTACGTTGCCATGGTGTGCAGAGTGCATATAAGACAAAAATTTACCCCGCGCTCGTTCAGAAGCACCGCTCTCCCATTCCGAAGAGAACGAATTTATAAAACATCAGTGTCGTTAAAAACGCAAGCATCCCGACAACCGATAACGCGAACGCGATTACACTGCATTTAATGCGGCTGGTACTTTTCCCGGTCCGAGCGGACCTCGCGACTGCGCGCGTCAAATGAGTTATGGGGAAAAAGTGGAGTTAAAACAAATTAAGAAGAGCGAACCGACGCGATCTCCAGGATCGATTTGACCGGGCGCCGCCGCTCTGACCGATCGGCGCTAATTTGGCCGCGTCGCTATCGACAGGCGATTCCGCGCCGGGCACTGATAGCGAGGGAATGATGATTGATCCCGAGCTTAGCGTAATTGCTAATTGACTGCAGACTGCGGCCTGTCGTGGCGACAACCCGGACATTCGGGGACTGGGCCCGAGAGCGACCACATTAAACCGCAATTTGGCGCTCGTTTGCATCAACGGGGGCACACAGCCCAATGAGGTGGACTTGTCCCGAGTGATCAATCTCGCGCTTATTTTTGGTTTCGTTTTTGCAGCGGGGGTCGCGATAAATGCTTGGTGATAACGTATACGTATACGGATGCCAATCGGTTAATGTGTGCAGAAAAATGCGCAGTTGACTCGTATTTTGCGTACAGTAACATCTGTATAATAGCCACGTCTCGTAACATCAATCCGCAGCAAAAAAAAAAAAGAAAAGTTTTTACGCAAATAGACGATGAACATTTTTACAGACAGCACACGCGCAAACGTAAGAAATTTCCAACGTGGCCTCGGGATCCCGTCACTTTCAGCACATCATGCGCAATACCACCATTTCAGCATACCGCCGCAGTATGGTGCCTAAAACGCGTCTCCGAATGGTGTTTAACCACGTCAAAAAAGAAAAAAAGAAAAAAGAAAAAAGTGGTTCCTCGGTTTCCGCTTGGTGACATCATAGAAGTGTCACGCTGGCGCCGGTCGCGACCCTGGCGGTGTCCCAGCAGCGGTGGTGGATGTGGCAGACGCCTGTCCTGCTGCGGGTCGCTCTTCAGCTGGACAGTCCGCGGAAGCTTCGGCAGACAGCGGGACTTAGGACGCCGCAACGACAGCGACACTCGAGTTTGCTCGCGCTTTTTTCCGGTACTTCTAGTGCCAACCGCCAGGATCGCGACATCCGACAGCGTGACACTCCGGCTTTGATAGAAACATGACTCGAAGAGTAGATGCAGACTATCAGCAGACTGCCTATACGGATCCCCAAGTGGCGGGGTCCGATTCCCGGCTGAGGTGCCCGCAACCCGAAGGCCTCGTGTAACCGAGCTTTGGTTGAACGTCAAACGATCTCCAGGTGATCGAAACGAATCCTCAGTCCTATGCTGGGACGTGCCAGGTGCCCTTCGTCGGTATTGGCACGTAGAAACCTCCAGATTTGACTTTGATGTTGACACGTGTACCGCTCTGGTTCGTTTGGGCCGTAGTTTTCCTTGCTTTGCCAAGTTATGATAAAACAGAATACAGACTAATCAAGAGATATGTTAACTTCCTCCTTTCTCTTCATAAAACGACATCATACTACGGCGGCAATAACTATACGATTGAGCCGGAGCCTCGCATCTTCCGAACAGTGTAGAAAGGGGTTTGAATCGACGTTTTTAAATATACATTGTCACGTAGAATTCGATACATCATTGTCTCCTACGTTTTCTTTGCGAATCAAATCTGGAACATATGCGGAAAACTAAAAGAAAATCTCAAGAGCTTCAGAACGTCTGAAAATCGATTCCTACTATTTTCTAAAAACTAATTACTGCATATATACGAGCAAGCCCCGACAACCGGTTTGGTTAAAAGTATGTTGGCGATTTCTATACGACAAATACCCACCCGTCATTTGTACTCAAAAGTCCACCAAGCAACACTGACTGTCGCTATATTTTGTGCATCGTTTCCCGCGCGAACGTGTGATTGGTTCCGAGTTTACGCCGAGCCATAACTGGCGCAGCTCTCGTGTACAATGCGTGGTCTGACTGCGGCCTCCACATAATCGACGCAGCATCTACTGAAAGGCGCACACTTTTGAAAAGGACCTACTGTCGGGCCTCACGCTAATTCGCTCTGGCGCAATAAAATATTTGATCGCGTGGCGTCTCAAGTTCGAAATTCTTGAGTACGTATAGCTGTGCGACCGTTAGTGTGCAGAGCTTCGCGCACCAGGAACCTCGGGGGTTACGACGAGATTCCTGAAAACACTCATTTGGAGACGCGAATTATCTATAAACTCAAGATCAGGAAGAACGAGCTATAGATCAGTGATTTCCCCCCCCCCCCACCCCTACAAGAATCCCCACCCCCTGCGGGGGTGTACTCCCCCCCCCCCCATGTTTCTTCCGAAGGCACCCCTTAGTTCTCAACGACTCCTATATTTTCAATGCCCCCTTCCCCCTAAAAATTTAAACACCCCTTAATTTGAATTCCTGGGATACCCCTGCTAGATGGCTTGCAATTGACGTCACTGCGCCATGCTGGTCAGTGCAAGCCATGTATAGGCTTCCACTGGTCAGGATGATGAATGAATAAAGCACGCAGCCCAACTTACGAGTAGTTCAAAGCGTTCAGAAGTGCCTGAACTCCACCGAGATGAGGGAGTTTTTCCGTAGAGCGTGGCGGACAGAAAGCAAGTTTATGTCGCGCGTAGCACGTATACTATAAACACGGATCATTGCAGTCACGCAGTTCACAAACACAAAGAGGCGTAGTAGATCCAATAAGAATTAACTTATATTGCGTCACTCTTTTGGCAATCTTTATGATCGTGCGGTATCCTCCGTTCATCTCGCCTGACTGTTTTTCTTTTTGTCTTTGGGAATTTATTGAATGTACTGTGGGACTGTCTAAGTTATTACGATGACGCGAATGTAATAATATATTGCCTGAGGTTGAGTAGGTTGCACTGGAGCATAACAAATACTTTTCTACGTGTTCGCACGAGCATTTTGGCCTATGCATTGCACAACTCCAAAAGGGTGTGTCTAAAGTTAGGCGCCTGACACATTTTGAAGCAAAAAGTCACACGAGAAGCGCAAAGGAAACACACGGTTTGTTAGTGACGTGAGCTGCTGGACCCGTGAGCTGTTGACAAGCCAGAAGACAGCTTTCGAACCGCAGTTCGAAAACAGAGTCGTCAGCAGTTCAGGCTTTCGTAATTGCGGATGGACTCGCTAAAAATAAGCGCTGACAATTGGCAAAAAAAAAAAAAAAAGCGACAGCCTCACAACAGCGTGAACGACTTGTGAAAGCTCCCGAGAAAGACTGCCAGGTGTCCGCAGGATGACAGAGACTGAGCACCATGAACGACGGCGCAGCAGCAGGCAGGAGGCATCTTATTTACCGGCTCTCTCGACTGACTGCAGCTCTTCTTGGTCGCTCCTCCGATCGGAAAGCAGGGGCGAGGGGGTCCTCCTCCCAGGAGCTGACAACAACGAAAAGAAGTGCGGAGGCGAGAGCGCGTAACGAACAAAGAGACGCCAACTGACGAGGCACGGAACGTCAGCGACCTGAACTGTCTGCCAGCCGTACTACCTTCGTTGCCTTCTGGATCTCGCGCGCATCATAGTCACAATGGAGAGTGATAGATGAGCGCGCTATTTGTAGTCGGGATATTTTTTGACTCGCCATCGTCGACCGGGTCTGACAGCCGAGGGCCCGCGGTACGTTCGTTCGCTAGTGCCGTTCTTGTTTTGTATCAAACAATGCCGGGGTCTGTGTGCAACCGGAAAGAGAGGGAGACGAGGTTGGAGCCAAGTTGTTGTTTTTAGGCGTGGGCACGGTTCGTGGTTGGCAGGAACCGCTTGCTGGGACCACGTAACGAACAAAGAGCTCTGCGTCCGCGCGTCTAAGGAACGCCGTTGATTTCGATATGGACTGTCGGAAATGACGAATGGTTTTCTCGACTTCTCAGAACGGCCCAGCTCGCGAGCAAACAAACGCGAACACGTGTTCGTAAAGAACAACCAACGAATGGTTCGGGAGCCGTTTTATGGCGTCTCAAGACAGCTTTGCTGGGGAACCGCGACCACCACGAACAACCGTTTAACTGCCGAGGGCTGAACGAAAAATGAATGAGCGAGCAGCAATGTAAGAAACTGGCGGGTGTGCAGTCCAAAGCAATCGAGCGGATGAATGCTCGCGAGCAACTTGTTTGGTAGGTTTACAAAACTGGCCGAAATCGGGAGCAAACCTCGTCCTCGTACACATGTTCGGGTCCATGTCTCACACCTTGCGGCCTTTGTATCATTTTTGTCGTATGCGCCCCGCGTCAACGCGTATTGTTTGGGGACTCACGCGAACAACAGAGCTCGCAGATTTCTTACGTACTCGCCTGAAAAATGACATTTTGCCATCGCCGTTTTTTTGTTTAGTTTTTGTTGTTGACCACATTCCCTGTCAAGAAAAGGAAACCCTTTTCTGACAAACAATTCACGGGGAAGAATAGTATAGTAGAGGAAATAAAAGTCGCGATCCGAGGTTTAACCGCCAGAAAGCAGAATTCGCGCGTTCTTGCGTGAGGCCATGTGTCGCTTTTTTCGTTGGATTCAGCGTACCCCCGAAGGGGAAATGCGTCGTTACGTCCAGGGTGTTTGTATCGCTTGCCCGAATAAAAGATGCTGAGAACTTGTTGCTTGCTTTTCTGCATAACGGGGCAAATGATGCCAAGTCCGCACTCTTTGTGCGAAAACGCAAGGGTAAAGAATCCTTTCAACTCGCATATTCTACGTTTTGATTACGAAAACGGTTGCCGGGAGATTCATGAAACGACGTCCTAACGACTAGCCAGGGACAAAGAAGAAACGTAGTTGATGGCACATTTTTTCTAGTTTATTTTGTTTTCGAGCGCGGTCGAAATTATGTTTTCTGCGTGCACGCGCTGGAAACGAGTGGCTGACGTGAGACTCTGGGATGCGTGCAGGTGAAGGAGGTGGTAACAATGACCGCAGCGCGTGATGAATTGTCTTGTTTTCGGACCTGATGTCGCGGTGGCGTGTCGACAGTCCCCGGTCCGGCGTCGTGTGGATCAATGTTGCCGGGATTTGTAGCTGCGTTCGTGCGGTAGGCCGCCCATTTGTTTCCCTCCTTTTTTGGAGTGGGAGAAACGACGTGCTCGTTTTGCTGTCGGCACCTTGTTGGGGCAGGTGCGAAGGGCTGATGCTGAAGTTTCGGTCATGGCGGTTTCGATTTTGAGCGCATGCGCCGTTTTGCTTCTTTTAACGTGAAACGTTTCTTGGCTAGTTGCTCCGAATTTCGTGAAGGCCACGATTCGTGAAGCCGCATTTTGTGAAGCCGTGGCCTGTGACGTCCCATAATGCAACGCGCGCAGTGTTGCATTATGGGATGTAAGAACATACACACCAATTCAGTTTATCCGTTCTCACCTTCCGGTTATAGTCAGCATGAATTAAGTTGATCGCTGTATGTGCACTTACCTTGAGGTCTGGAACGAGGAAGAATTGTAAATGTTGCCGAACTGTAAAATAAGAAAAGAAACAATACATATAATTTACATTACTCAATGCTCGAAAGTGACTCCTTAAATCAGTATAGGTTGAAGGGTTTCTTTTTATTTTGTCTGTTAAAATGATACGACAATTTTGTTCAAAATAATTATCTCGAAGCAATATCTGCGTTGCAACGTGACTATCAAAGCTTACTTGTAAACCCCAAAACGAAGAAAGAATAAAGCAAGAAACCGGATAAAGATAACAAACCGAAAAACGGACGAAGACAACAAAGACGGCATTGCCGCCGCCTTTACGGATGGAAACTTTCATTATGAATAAATGTGTCTATTTATGGTTAGTGATTTATATAATATAGTGAGACATAATATCGGCAGTAAAGATATTATTCAGCACACTCCATTATCATAAACTACAGCTTAAGAATTGTGAAACTAGAATAGTGCTATTATAACTAAATTATAAACACGCGCGCACGCGCACGCACACGCAGCGCACGCACACACACACAACGACACGCTGCAAACTATTGGCGACACTTTCCTCACAACATAGAAGTTGCGAAGTCTGACGCTAAGTGCGAACCATTCTTCGCTTCCGCCATATGTCAGAATGTAAAGTAGCGCCTTCAATTTGGCCGTTCTTGTTCCGTCACTGCGACGTCCCAACAGCGCTCTGAAAAAAACGGCGTTCCCGACATAAATCAGTCAGCAGAGGCCCACGCAGCTCTCTCCCTCCCGCCTCGGCAGTGCAACCGAGGGAGGTTTCCCCCACGCCGACGGAGGGAGCCATACATCAGGTCAGGGAGTCAGCCGGCCGCCGCCACCGCACTCAGCCAGCGGAAAAACGCACGCGCCGCCATGCCATCTGCGCTGTCCCAAACCGCAGCATCGTTTCCCGAAGAGAAGGCCCCGACTCAGCGCGCCCAGCACGCACCATTAGTTCAAATTAAACGGGAGCCCCCCTTGTCCTTTGTTTCCCGTTTATCGGCCCCGAAAGAGCTGCGGCGAGGGGGAGAGGAAAGGTCGTGCGTCGGGGCGTCGGCAGCGACGGAGAAAGGACCGACGGCAGAGAGACGTACGACCTTTCGTTTTTAACCCTAGCGACCCCCGCGTGACTTCCTCGATCCCATCCGTTTCCAGTCGGGCCGGAGACCTCTCCGCCTCGACTTCGACATGAACTGCTCGCGCTTCTTCCCTAATCCGATTTACATTCGTTCCCCTCTTTTCCGTCGACAAATCGTCCCGGTTTCGATCATGAAATCGTCCCCCGCCGAGCGCCGCCGCCGACTTGGGGGACACTGCCTCGTTCGTTCGCCCTCCACGCGACGTGGGCCGCACGCCCGATCCTCTCTTTCCCTCGTCGAGCCTAATGAGCCATCGCGGAAAATCCGGGCTCGCGCAAATCGAAGCATCTTCTGGAAAACAGGGACCCATCTTTCTTGCAGTGGCGGTGGCACTTCCCCCGCGTCTTCTTGCCCCCTTTCTCCCTGCCTCGCTGACAAGGGGAAAATCCTTCCCCCTTCCGCGTGGAACTCTGGCTCGCTGAACAGGGCCCGTCGGTCGCGATGGCTTCTCCCGATGCTTTCTCCTTGTGCGGTGACGAGTGGGTGGATCGGGAGATGGGAGAAAACGACTGCGTTGCTCCGTCGGGTCGAGTGCTCCGAGACGGGCATGCTCCCGATCCGTCTTGTGGTGCGTCCTGTCTCGCGTCACGCAAATAGGGAGCATCCGTTAGTTGCGTCGTTTATTTCCGCGAAAACCGCACGGCCACGGTTTCCCCTTCGGGAATCGGGGCGGACGGGTTGATGTTGCCGAGTCAAAGAGGGGGGGGGGGGGGGGGAGGGAGGAGGAGGAATGAGGAATGACGGGAGAGGATGGGTGAATCTGCCGCATCGTTTGGCGTCGCCTCTTCCATGCGCGCGGTTGTGCGCGAGCGTTTCGGTAAGGGTGAGAGGTGGACTGATATTGAACAGCGCGCCGCTGTTACGAGTGTATAGTCCGAAATTATGTGTTTACCTTTTGTTTTTGTATTGTTTCGTGTTCGGATTTGAATGCGCGATAATGTTGGTTTGAGTAGCTGGTGGCTTTACGCGACTGGGAGAGTGAGTGTATGGAATGTGAGAAACGGCGATCGAGATTTGTTCGTTGCTTTAAGGCTGGTTTATACACTTCCAACAATTGCCTTCGCATGCAACCGAAACGACCGTAGCGACCAAAACACCGCAACAACTGTGACTCATGGACTGCTTCGCGAAGCTACCCTTGCATCGCTTGCCATGCTGTTTATGGAGAACGCTCCTCCCGGTGACTTTGTCGTTACGATCGCGTAGGTTGCACACGAACGCAACCAACGCAGATGTGTGAACCAGCCTTTACGGTCGTCCGGAGTGATACCCCATTCACACGACCAGCATAAATGTATCTTTAACATGGGTCGCTTTGCAATCGGCGAATCAGCCCGCGCGCTTAATTGGGTCGCGAGCGTATGCCAGGCGCGGAGGATTGCGAACTGATTCGCCACCGGCCCTAAAGGTCCCGGCCTTGGCTAAATATACATTTATGATCGTGTGATTGGTGTATAGAGGGTTAATGGTGTCGTATTATTGAGCTTCATGGAGCGACATGATGCGAAGAAGTGACGAATTGCGTCTGGAACGCCCTCTCCGTCATGGCGCCAGTAAACTGGCTGTGGCGCCACTTACTAAGCGGACGTGTCGTCGATAAAGATCGTCCGTTGTTTGCCGCATGTTTCCTCAATGGAGTGCCACAGTCTCTACAATTAATTACGAGAATACACACACACACACACACACACACACACACAGCACACACACACACAAACAACAAGCAACAACAACAACAATCGTGAATATAGTCCAGTTACCCAGACTGTAATAAAGAGTGATGTAAATTGCTTCTTTCTTACTTTTCATATTGCTGCTCGTGACGACTTCCCGCGACGTAGCTTGTCTCAACTCACCAAACCGATCAATATTTGAATTTATGGCGCTGATTTATTCGGGTCAACAACACACACACTCCAGTTCTAACAGTTCTACGATCCATTTACGTAAAATATGCTTCGTAAGGATATACGCCCTACAAAACCGGCTCTAATGAGAGTGCGTACAATGATATTCGACGTGTACGGACAGCTCTCGACGTGATTGGTCCCCGGGGCATTGCTGGCGGGGTGCCGGGCTCATGATAGATGCCCGGCCGCCGACATCCTGGCGATGCCAGTCCGATGAGCGAGTGGCCTGACACTCGCGATAAACTATAGTTAGCGGAAAACGTTCCCACGATTGATTGCAGATCAGCGACCGCTGTAGAAAAACCTAAATGCTACGATTTTTTTTAGGCAATTGTGACGAGAGCATCGCTTCACATCATTAAAATTCAAGGCTGTTGGGAACGGAAGCGAGTGAAAAGAAGTGTACTTGGACAGTGCGATAGTCTGAATATTACTCTATGCACAACGTCAGTGGTGTAACAACTGTTTTGTATACAAATTCTTGCTGTCATTGTCTCCCTAACCAGTTGAAATTGGCATGCTGATTCATATACATAAAATTGATGTTTGGGACATGGCCGCTCGAGGGTTTATGCTGTTCCTGCTATTTGATAGTAGGACAATCGACACATTAAGTATAGCGGAAATCTGGCGTATTGTCAGTTCCTTTGTGGCATGCACATATTCGAAGTATATGTGTTACGATTTAAAGAAGAGTTTAGGAAACTGGGAATCGAAGATCAGTGGGCATCCCAACTCTCTGCGTTCCCCGTGGCGTGCGCTAGTTTGTCGAGTCACCAGAGTATCGGTCTTCACTTGAACTAAGATCAAATTAAATTACTCATGACTAGGCTGTAGTAATGTGGGTTTTTGCATGACGTTATGCTTGTACACTGCTCGTAGTTTTATTTCACGGGCAGCACGAAATAACAAAACTGTGACTGGGCACCTGATCGATTAACCTACCGATTAATCGATTAATACTTTAGTCACGATTAATTTTTTTAACCGGTTAAAGTAAAAATTTATCGCTTTCACCACGCAGACGTTCACGAGTACACCTGTCTGAAGGGTAAACTTTAGGTGAAATTTTAGCCTGAAGTAAACTGTAGAGGCGAGATTTGTAACTCCAGACAATCGCGGAAGGTTACACGTGCCCCGCCACATCAACGCCGTTCGAGTGTCCGTTAAGCGACGCAGAGACTATTTTGAACTATCAGGGAAGTCACTCATGCCAGAGATTATTAACGAACCTCTTTGCCTTATGAAGCTGAAGTAACAACCTATGAGTAGGAGTGTCTTTGAACTGTTCTCAACTACACATCGAGGTTGATTCGAAATCGAAGTTGTATATTGCGTCGTTTGTCACAATATCGGCAAGACAAAAACAAACAAAACATAGTTCTTTGCTTTTTATATATTACGCTTGGAAATGAACGAGATCGATTAATCGATTAATTAATCGATTAAAGTGTGGCGGTTAATGGGAGTAAAAGGTTTAATCGACGCCCAGCCCTGAACGAAACACTAACACATTCCGACGAGCGAATTCGGGTGTGGACACTGCCTATACTGGATAACTACTGGGAGCAATGTCAGCTTTCTAACCGTCAATCGGCATGAGCAAAGGCCAAAACAAATTGCTCATAAATTTATAAATTTTTTTTTGCTCCTCGTTACTTTTTTGAATTAAAAAGACAGCAAAGATATTTTCATAAAAAAAAAAAAAACTTCCAGCCTTTCCACTTTGGTGAAGAAAGAAGACCAGTGGAGTTGTACAATGGAAACTAATGGTCTTCCGCAAGTCGGCAAGCCAGAGTGGAAACGCTGCCGCCATCTATGAGCGACGGCGGCAACCAGATACGTGGCTTGCAGCCGTGGCTCACAGAAGGCGGTAGGTGTCCAGAGTTGGGTGTCTTAATTTATTTGCGGGGGACAGGATCTTGGGGAAACGTGACTTTAGGGAAACTAGCCCTGAACAGCTCCACTGCAATTAAAAACAAAACAAAGAATATGCACATTTTATGTCATCAGGCAGCGAGGCAAGACAGTCCGAGCACCATGACTCTGCCTAGTTGGCACATCATACCGTAGTCGGCGCACCATACCGTTGGGCCAAACGTGAGCTAGCTAGGTGAACAGGAAAGATAGCTTCTCTGCATTACTTGAGAGCACAAAACGGGGCCTGCTTTCAGGCGGCTTTGTCTTTTAGTTGGTTTCGTGGCTCATGCACGTGAAAATAATATTTACGGGCACACATTCACTTTCACGAAACCGGTGTATTTCCATGCCTGCTGTTATGTTAGTAGACAACTGTATTTGTTAGTTCTTACTAACCGAACGAACGTGTTTTCCGGCATTAAAAACAGCGTCATTGTTGCGCACATCATCTCTTCACAGGACGTCAGGCATCGGTCTTTCTTAGAGAAAGGGGTAATCGTGATGCTTTCCTTGTCGGACCTTTAACTCTAAGATTTATTTTCAGTTTTACAAACTTAGTCAGACGTATATTTAGAACTCGTATTTACTAAATACCTTCTCGGCCAGAGTGATTTAGGGTATCAAGGGTAAATCTGTGACGTGGGAGCATGCGTACTGGACTCCTTACGAGCTATCCTGCTCTCTAATCATGTTTATACTAATTTAATATAAGCGAGCCTACCTCGAATATTGTTACGTGATTGTTTTACGAACAAACCTTAATATTATTTATATTTAACGGGAGAAAACAAAAATATGAGCCTCACCCGAACCCACCGAATCATACCGACATCACCATAAAAGGGAAACATTTGCCCGCTGCGTTTCGCAGATGGAGAAGCAAACCAACTTAAAAACGAAGAAAACCACATTCTGTCCAACCCAAGTCCCGTACCGAACCTTCCTCCACTCCCGCTTTGCCCGCATCAGCAGCAGCACCGATCATTCAGTTCGTCCCACTTTACCGAACACTGGACGCTACGCATTACCGTAACAGCTTACACCTTTCACTTCGCGGTTCTCTCGCTCGCCCGGTTCCTCGACGACGACCGACGGGGATTCGTTTCTAAGCTGCCGACAAGAGACGGGACAAGGCGAGTGGCCCACGCAGTTTCTCTCTTGTTTTGCTGCCTCCCTGCGCCGCTTCCTTTCCCCTACTGGGGAAGGACGCGCGTTAAGTGCTGCGATTTCTCCTCCAGGGTTCGCGCCCCGGTGTCGCGGCTGAGTCGTCGAGAAGGGAGGGGGGCAAACTTGCTGGGAGGGATCGCGGATAGGAAGAAGGGAATGCGAAAGGGAGGCCGCCCTGCCCGGGTAGAAGCGCGCCGGCGAAACAAATGAGGCCTCCCGTGGCAAGCGCAAAAGAAATTGCGGTTCGAGGCGAGATATTTTTCAAGCCGCCCCGAGCGACAGAACTTTGAGGAGATGCGCGCGATGCGGAGCGGACGCGAGCCGCTGAGTCGGCGCGGATGGAGTTCGGGCTCCGAGATGTGAGGGGACGGACACTCTGAACGCGTGCGCGGTCGTGTTTAGAGGCTCCGCTCGAAAAATTGTTGTGTTCTGGCACGTGTAGAAGCTTGAATGGGTGGCTTTTATAAAAAATAATCGTGTTATGTGTATGTTTGAAAGGCTGAAGTTAATCAGCCCTAAAGGTCATCTGGTGTCTTCGCTGTAGATGAAAAATGTAGCCAGTGTAGTATCCCTGCAAGCCAGGAGTTTTTTTTTAACGTGCATCGTGCGGTAGTGATACGACTGCGCGCAGGCGCTATGCCTCATTCATATTATCCTAGGTGCGTGGCCTTTGAAAGCGTTGCTCTTGTGCGAGTACTCGTGCAGGTAGGTTTTTGCAGAGTTTCGTTCTCCCACAAGTGCCTTTCATGGTTGCTTCGCGCATATTTTCTTCTCTGTTCTCTCTTTTACTACCCCATTTGATGTGCTTTCTCTTCTTGCTCAGATTATATTCAATTTTAGGAGCGCTTTCTCCGTTCACGTTATAGCGAATCGGGAAAAATGTGAGATTAAGTATATTCGGATATGCTTTCGACGAAGCGATTGAAGTGCACACGATACATCGTGTGAGGGAGTTTCTGGTCTATCGAGTTTCTAGACCGGTCACATGCGGGAAAGGCGAACCTAAAAAGCATACTTGCTGAGTGGCTGCGCGAGCTTCATATTCGAAATTTGTTGGTGTGAGATTGCATTGCATTTGTTGTCACTTTTTATTTTGATAGAAGCAAGTGATTCATCATATGCGCTCGGCTCTCTCATAAACACACGACACAAGTGTGAGCACCGTTCGCCCACAGCAGTGCTGCCAACCTTAGGGATTTGCCCCTAGATCTAGGGATTTCCGGCATCGTTTAGGGGCAAAGGGAAGTTTGTTCAAATCTGAGATTGATTTTTAATGGGTTTCATAGAGTTTTAGAGGCCCGTTCCTTCCCTTTTCTCCTCGTGCCGGCAGCGAGCACCGGGAAAAAGGCTTCTTCGAATATTGTCAGGGCCAGAGATAATCCCCAGAGGTAACAACAGCGATTTTGGGGCGCCGCACAAGGCCAAAGTAACAAAGTTTAATTCTGTAAAAAGGTTTGTAACGAAGCGCGTTTAACTTTCAAATGGCCACCCAACTACAGAAATATAGCTATTCCGTAACAATAATCGCAATATTGACGCTAATTAACACATTTTCTGAAAATCTAGAGAAATCTAGGGAATTTTTCGAGAAAATTCGGGCAAGAAACGACCGCGGAGGTAGGCAACACTGGCCCACAGTGACCAGAGTAAGCGTGGCTATAACGGTGAAGTTACTGCGCGTTCTCAGTGCTCCCACTATGCCGCTTGTTTCTATGACTCTACACATGCACACACGCACGCACGAAAAGCTCAGTCTTTTTCCTAACTGTACAAGATGTAAAAAAAAATTGCATTCGCTGTTTGTGATTGGGGCGACGAAATGTCACAGCAACAAATATTTCTCACTTACATTAAAACCGGGGCCACACACTATGCATCCTACAGAAAAACAGTCGACAAACACGAGTCACTATCAAGCCACCTGCTCAAGTTTTATGCTTCCGCTCGTTGCCGCGCGGCATTCGAAGCACGGATCTCTCGCGGTGGCTCGCGTCCGTAATCCTCTGTGCAGACTGCCTTTTGTGTGCCAGCAGTGTAGACCAGTGTCCGAAATCATGGCCCCAGCGATGATAGATGGGAGACGCTAATGGGGTTTTGGTAAGTCGTTCCGATGACTCCGGCGGCGATACCCGATTCTCTGCCTCCGCCTT
>JAZHYW010049158.1:0-61026 GCA_037355805.1 Ixodes ricinus | reverse complement strand
GGGTGGTTTTCATAGATGAAACATCTCTGAAACATATATGAAAACGTTGGAAGGGGGGGGGGGAGAAAGCACTTGTACGTATCTTACATCAAAGGACAAAGAGTAGCAAGAACCATATGAATGAAAATCGAATGAAAGTTCATGAAAACGCAAGTCTATGCTTACACGTTAACACGGGAGCGCGACGGGAGAACGACGCTACACGGGAGAACGACGCTATATAATTGTTGTTACTCAACGAAAAACGGTTGGCTCACACGTGGCAAAACTAAAACCCTACCAGACACCGCAAAGCTTAACTCGGTGAGATAGGACACAATATCAATGTCAAATTCGAGAGTTCTAGCTACTGCTCAATAGGGGCAGCGGTCTATAGACATATTTGCAATACGAGCTGCGAGGCCGTGAAGAAAGCGATGATCGTCTGTAAGCTGCCCTGCCTCCCGCCTTCTGTCCTCCTCACCACAGGATAACGGAACGCGTGCGTACTTGGGACCATCCTGGGCAGGAGGCGCCCGCCACTAAATAGGCCATTACGGAAATACGCAGCGCCTCCGTCGCCTTTCTGACACGGTACGGCAGTCCGATGTACGGCGATTAAAAGAATGCCCATAGAAGGTCGGGTTCATGTTTGTCTTCTTTTTTCAATCAGCCAATAAGAGTTTGACATTCGACGTCATCAACCCCTGTGCAAGAAGCAGACGAACTTGCGCTCAGCATATACGAGCCCGTCCATATTGTACATCGTAACGGCCCCAAAATGCCCCGCGCCGGGCGGTTCAATGCGGTTGTCGAGAGGCCTTCTTGGGGTTTTCTGGAAAGGTCTGGTCCTTTCGAAATTCGGTCGGGCAACTTCCATCACTGTCATCATCTCAGTGTACGGCACCTGTGCCAAACTAATGGCAGCCTTCTTGAGGCCGTTGAAGGAGGAAGTTGAAGATAGTACCAAGTGGAGGATATCCGAGGCCCGTAAGTCCAGGACGTCAGTACAGCACGACGCACCAATTAGATTCAACGGCCACAGCAAGTGATTAGCTTTCGGAGTGTGGTCCAATGCAGATCTCTTGGCACAAGTTTGCCTCTTCAAAGCCCTTTGATGCCAGAAATGTATTCAAAGAGGTTACGGGTCTCTCCGCTTTCTACAGGCCTGTTCTTAGGTTCACATCAGCAAACCTGAAACAAATAAAAACAAAAGAATTATGAGGTGATCGAAGAACCAATTCTCATCTGCTATCGACGCGCGAACGTGAGGGTGCCAAGATGAAAGCATACATTTTCATGACCGCCATTGGATTGTCGAAAGTGAAACCGCTTTTCGAGTCACCAGATGGACTGAGCTTCGAAAAGGGTCCCCATTGCGAAGCTCTCCCTAGTTTGGCTCGCGCCGTCTCTTAAACCTCGCTAGTATTGCCCGGCTGCGGCGGGTAGCAAGCAAGATGATGCGTGGCGCTCCGCACGAGTGATGGGAGTGGTCAGAGGTCGTAAGGGAAAGCGGCGTCCCAGGAGCGCGGCCGTTGGTGCCGGCCCTGCCTGTGTGTGTGTGTCCCGAACGGCCCGAAAATGATGTATCCGCGTTTAAACTATGGATGGAGCGGGGCTCTAACGGCTCGGAAATTGCCGCTCCCCCGCCGCCGGAGGCTCGTCATTTGATGAGCGCGGCTCGCCGGAGAGGCTTTGGCGTGATGGAAGAGTTAGAACGCCCGGCACGGCCGCAGGAAGCCCCGAAAACGACAAAAACACAGGACGAGGGGGAAGACGAAAAAAAAAGAAAAAGAAAAGGAGGGACGATAGTAAAAATATAAGGAGACGGAATATAGTGACGCCGGAGCAAGACGTGAAGTAATATGAAGGAGAAAAATGAAGTAGCGAGCGCCGGGACAGACGCTTGGGGCAGGAGACATTCGCTCCAGCTGCTCGCTGCGGCTCGGCCCTTTCTGCCTGTCGTCGTGCGCGCAGTTCTCTTCATAAGCTGTCTACACGAACTAAGCCGCGA
Source organism: Ixodes ricinus (assembly GCA_037355805.1). Lineage (NCBI taxonomy): Eukaryota > Metazoa > Arthropoda > Arachnida > Ixodida > Ixodidae > Ixodes > Ixodes ricinus. Next base: position 59,033 of record JAZHYW010049158.1, on the reverse strand, counting down.
ATACGGACTGTTTTTTTTTTATTCTCTTGTTTCGCAGCATACACTTTTTTTATGTGGCGTTTTATTTCTTAAGCTTAAAAAAATCTTTTTTTTCCTTGAAATTTTTTTCTTTTTCATTTGAAGTTTTTTTACTCCTTTTAGTCGAATTTATTTCACGCTGTGTTGGTCTCGACTTTTTGAGGGGAACGGACGAAGAGCTGTTTGGAGAGATGTTGAATTTAAGGAAGTGTTATGGCGGCAGGCTTTCTTTCTTTTATTTTTGCTTCCTTGTCCCTTTCTTTTTATATGCTGTCCTCGTTCAGGGTTGTTTTTTTTTCTTTCTTTCTTGAAGTTTGAGATTTTTGCGGAATTTTGGCCTCCTGTAACATGGGAGCGATTTATCCGTCGTGTGCATCGGGTTCAAACAATGAACTATATGTTTGGACGAGAAAGACTCATTCGGCTTCAAATGATGAGCCATTTTGTACTCCCGCTGGAGCGCTAGAGAAAAAAATGGGTCGGGCTGCTGACACTTTATTTCCGCTGGCGATCTGCTTCTTGCGTTCATTGTGGCTTTTATATTTTTTTTTTTGTCGGAGAGGAAAATACGAAAAAATGTCAATAAGAAAAAAGATGGAATCTAGTTGAGGTTTCATCAATCATGTACGTAAGAAACGTTGGCGTGCCACACTGAGAGCCCGACGACCGTATAGCAGGGCTTGTTCCTTCCGCGTGAAGCATTTGTTGAATGCCCCTCGTCGGAGTCAACGGTTATAGGCTTCGGCTGGACGTTTCGTCCAGCCAGATTGAACGGACGTCGTTTGTCTACGATATCCAGACATTGGCACCGTCAACACCAATGCTGGAAACACGTGGACTCATTAATGAGATGCGACACGACCCTAGTCGTGGTTACTTCGGTGTCGCCTCCATCTATGTTTGCTCTTCGCACCGTATCACACGCGGCGTCAGTGCTTGGTGACGTGGAAAATATTTGCTCTATTGCTAGCGATCTTGGAGCGGACGGTTGACGACAACCTCGAAGATTGAAAGGACGGGAATGTGCGATTGCCATGGCAGCAGAGGCCAATCAGCCAATCGCCTTGCGAGGTTTTGGTTGCCTGTATGTTAGTATCTCTTTGTCCAGCTAGCAGGCAGGGAAGGCGATGGCACTACTTTCCAAGGATCCAGGTGTCTTTAGTGGCGATTAATAGCCAACCCTTTGTGACGTTTTAGGATTAAATTATTTAGATATGAAAACAAAAAATAAAAGCTGTTTACAATCTTCTGTAACGCCGAATTAGAGCGCAGCTCTTGAGAAGGAGGAGGGGATGGTATGGAGAGGAGGCTATGCCCCCTCCCCTCCTGCTCGCCTCCTCATTTAGGGAAAATTTAGCAGATAAATTTCCCCGCTAAACCTAGCGGCAAAATTTCCCGCTAAATCTAGCGGAAAAAATTTCCCCGCTAAATTTAGCGGAAAAATTTCCCAGCTAAATCTAGCGGAAAAATTTCACCGCTAAATCTAGCAGGAAGAACTTTCCCGCTAGATTTAGCGGGAAAAATTCCCCCGCTAAATCTAGCGGAAAAATTTCCTGCTAAATCTAGGGGAAAAATTTTTCCGCGAGATTTAGCGGGGAAATTTACCCATAATGCACCGCGCGGTTACGCCGACGGCGACGCCGACGCCGCTGAAGCCGGAAACGGGCGCCTAAAGCCCGGTTCACACAGTTGCGTTTGACTGCGTTGCGGCAGCGAGACACCAGGACATCCCTGCAGCTTATATCGCGTGCCATGAAGATTCCTTGAATTGGATTCCACGCTTCATACGAAGCACAGATGTGCCGGTGACTCGCTTTCGGTTCTCGCCGCAACGCAGTCAAACGCACTCAAACGCAAGTGTCTGAACCGGCCTTAAAGGAGCGGTGCAACGATACTCAATTGGAATGTTTTTCTCTTTACACGAGCTTACTGGCACACCTGGGACTCAAGGATACTCACACGCAACACCACTGGCCAAGAAACTCCTTTGTTGCGGTGTAATTTCAAGGACAAAATCGATCATTTTCATTCAATCTCTCCTTTGCAAAATTTGATGACGTAACGTGGGGATCGCAGTACACCCATATGACGATATTTGAATGCGGTTCATAGATTGGACCCGAGCATTGCGTGGGCACTCGATTTGGGCTCGTGATAATTACTAGCTCGAGAAGCATTCGGGTAGTGGCCCGTGTCCAATCGCTGCAACGACGACAATAGCCGAGCCATAACAATGCCTGGAACTCAGCGCGTGTCCTGTGCTTTGCCAACCCCAGCGCGTGGCTATGAGCAACATTGGCGGCATATAATCCGCTCCAGATCACGTGGCCGCTTGTTCTGGCTGCGAGTTGAGGGGGTGAACGCTGCTCGTTTTTCTTAAGTTTTTTTCTGGGACTTCTATTGCGTGGGGTGAAAAACGAACGCGTGTTTCATAGGTCATTAACGTCAGGGATCCGTTTTAAGCGGTATTTGCGGAAAGTACAAAAATTGTTGCATCGCCCCTTTAAGAGCTGCGTTTTTCATTGTGCGCTGTAAAATAGCTGTTCCTCGTTTCTTCCGTCGCGATATTAACACCCAGTTCTCGAAGCAATTTACTATAAGATCTCATTACGCTTTAACCAAAAACGTTTTTTACCTGCTCCGGCAGAACGAATTGGTGATTGTTTGTTCATACAGTGGGAGGTTAGTTTGTTTGAACATGGCGACATTGTTACCCACTCTTGATGAGAAATTAAGTCAGCGCACTCCAACTGCTAGCTGGGCGTCTTTAACGTGCATGACACAGTAGTGATACACGACCGCACGCCGGTAGGATGATCATATACAGATCGAAACGGGCAGGGGTGGGGATCCGAACCCCAGGATCATCTGGCGTTCTGCAGCAGCGAAGCTTTCGCATTCACGATGCTACCGAGGCTGGTGCTGCGTATACGTCGACACTTCGGCCCCACCGCTGAGTGCTGCTTGTGTGATGATATCTATGGGAGTTCTCGTAGACCACGTTTCCCCCTCCGCTAAGCCCTCCGCAACGAAGACAGCCGCTAATGCGCCTGCGCGCCCATGGCCTTGACTGTAGAGTTCCGGGTACCGTAGTGGGTTGCGGAGGCCTTAGCGGAGGGGGAAACGCGGTCTACGAAACTCCCTTATATTTATGTGTACCAAGACCACGCTCGAACACCCGTGAGTACGGCTGAGGCTGACCATGGACATACAGCCACTAAATGAGCTACGCTTAGAGCATCGGCTCTCTGTTCCCCGTAATTGTAGTGGTCGCCGCCATCTTGGTGCTTAGTACCGAGCAGACACACCTACTTATCGTAATGATTCAAAAGTGCGACTTCCTCAGCATTAGGTTCGGTGTTGGGAAGCTAATGTAATATTGCTTCGCTCTGTCGCGTGCTTCGCTCTGTCGCGAACTATTTATACTTTTGTGGATGACGGAAGAGCGTTTTCCGTGATTCCAGATGAAGCTTCAGACAACTGACAACCAAGATTTTAAGCCTCAAGATAAATTAAAAAGCCTCTGACACGCCAAAAAAAATATCTTTTTTTCATGCTAAGCGTTGAAATGGCATATCAGGACATTACAAAAAAATTGTTTCACTATAGAGTTGCGTAGTTTTTTTTAATAAAAAATAGAAATACGAGGCCCAATTCAAAGTTCCCGCCGTGCACTGTGACGTAACAGTGTACCGCAAGGTGTCGGGACGGTCAGAAGGAGGCATCGACCTACGTCACTAAAAGTGGGTTCACCGGAAGTCACGTGAGTTTCACTCCTCGTGCTCTCCGCGACCATGCCTAAGATTTTTTTTTCTTTCTGCTTTTCGTACAAGCGATGGTAGAAAACGAAGTTTCAGTTCCACTAGCTCTTTACCGCTGCACCGTTGGTTAGTTTGCGTGCTGTAAAATTTGAGGACGAAGAGTCAGTGGATCGACGTGATGGAGGTCAATGACGAAAGCGTTGCGAGTACAAGCCAGTGTACGAGTGCATACCGTCAGTCCGATAATACAGAGCTATACTGGGCGCAACAACAAGCTATCAAGTTTTGAAAAAAAAAATTTAGAACGCTCGCAGAAATTAGGATGGCTAGCATACGACACGCCCGATCGCATTGCTGAAGGTTCAGACACCGAGGTCGTTGAATCATCGGATACTCTCCAGGCTAAAGATGCCTGCCGTCTAAAGAATACGAACTGGTTTGTGTACCAAGTACAAGTAAACGTCGAGCACAAAGTACGTATTTTGTCTAGAACATGAGTAGAACTTGTTTACTAGGTGCACATGCGGCCGATGTATGCCTCTCGGAAATGCATGCAGTGCGATCTCTTCTTCAGTTGCTGAAATACCGGGACAGTCCCTCACACAGCACCTTCTAGGCATTGTAGTTGATCACGTCAATTCACTGACTCCGCTTCTTCTACCTTTACAGCAACATTAAGCGATGAAAGGCAAATAAAAGAAACCTTGTCTGCTTCGATCGCTCGTGGAGGTGCGGAGAATAACAAAAATATTAAAAAATATATTACACGCGCTCGCGGTAAGCACGAGGAGAGATACAACTCACGTGACTTCCGGCGATGCCTACCTTCTGACCGCCCCGACACCTTGCGGTACACTGTTACGTCACAGTGCACGGCGGGAACTTTGAATTGGGCCTCGTATTTCTATTCTTTATAAAAAAAACTACGCAACTCTATAGTGAAACAATTTTTTTTGTAATGTCCTGATATGCCATTTCAACGCCTAGCATGAAAAAAAAATGTTTTTTGGCGTGTTAGAGGTTTTTTAAGTGTCGTTACTCTGAAGCGCAGCTTATTTAGTGGCTTTACCTGTGCAGTAGAAGCGTATACATCTGGGCGAGTTGGTGATGCACCGAAACGAGAAAACAGCACAAAATGGCGACGGGCCAGAGGAAGACAAAGAGATATCCAGGGCGCTCTGTCTGTGACAGGCGCTCTGAGGAAGAGACATACAGACAGGATCATGGACAGCGCTTCCGCTCAAAGGGCATGCCAGCAACACGCTTTTAGTGCCGCATTATGAGAAGTATATCTGAAACACAGACTCGAGTGTGGGCGTTAAGGTATACTGCGCGTCCCTGTTAGCGCGAGCACGACTCGGTACTTTTTCGCGTTTTACTTCGAAAGCGTATACTGGCGGGCATCCCAATAGACCGATCTCACCAGCCAGACTGACTACGCCACCGCTGCCGCAATGCATCGAGGGAAGTTTAGTCTTTCTGCGCGTGCGACAACTCGCTGCAGCTTTGCGCGTGCCGGGAACGAACAGTCTCGTGCACTGCCGAATGCCTCCAGTGAACTAAAGTTATGGCTGCCTCGCACATGCGCCAAACGCTTGGTGAGATCGGTCTATTTACCACCTGGATTAGTACCCCAACTGAGCCCTTTCCACGTCTATAGTAGTTTTGAAGACATTCCGTCAATGGTGATAGAAGCACAAAGAAAACCGGCGATGGCCTGGTCACGCTAATAATGTCGCTCAGTACCCGGCTGTGTTGGTGCCGCGGTATATTTTTGTGTATTACATGGGAACTCATGTAAGTAGGTTGGTCCGTCGCATGTTGTTTGGCGTTCTGTTAATAAAGAACGCAATTAAATTTTCTGATGTATTCGCGAGCGTATAGAGGGGATCATATAAGGCAGCGTACCCCACTGCCACTTGGCTCGAAGAATCGCCGCATTTGCGAATAACACGATCACGGTTCCACAACCCCCAACAAAGAATTCTAAAAACATTCTCACAAAACGCAGGGGGTGCTGTAATATTTCGAAGTCTGAGGACACAGGCGACAAGATATCGCCAGTCTAAAAAAAAGGGTGTCGGGTGGCGCAGCAGCACATCTTTGTTCCAACTCGCCCGCGGATGGTACGTCAGAACTGCGTACCTCCTCTCCTTTTGGCGCTCCTCACGTACACCGATTGAACGGCCTACACACGCTTGCGGGTGGTCTGCCGAGAAGCGTCGAAAAGGGGGCAGAAAAGGACTCGGCAGGGTGGGACGTGGAACGCCAGCGGGACGCGCCCGTAGCCGCTGCCGCAGCAGCAGCAGCAGCAGCGGTGCACACAACGCACGCAGCGAGGCGGCACATTTTTCACGCGGGATGGCGGTGATGAGTGCATTCCGGGGGACTATCCATCATGGCGCAGGGACTCCCCCTCCGGTCCTGCCGCCGTTGCCCGCCGGTCGGGGCTCGGCACGCCGGGTAAATTACTCGGTCCGAGCCGGGCTGGGGGCGGCCCGGCCATTTGTCACCCGCGCCGTCGACGGGGGAATCAAAATGAGGGGGGGGGGGGGGCGATGTGGGGGAAGGGGGAATGGGAAAAGAGGAGGGGGAATCACCCTTCCCCGCCGTCCGTCCGCAGCGCCGCCTTTCTCGGGTGTTGCGCCGCGGTGCCGCCAGGGCCTTGCGCGGCGCTTGTGTCGGCGTTGTTGCGGTCTTGGCAATGAACACGGAATTGTGCACTGAATTTATTCAGGTGCGTGTTTTATTGAATGTAGTGCATCGCACAGTTCACTTTATAGCTTTTTCATTATTTATTTAATTTCTATTATTGTTCCTCAGTGTCGGCCTTTGTTCGTACTAACATGCCAGCTTCTGTTTGACCAAACAGTGTATTTTGTTGTGCATATTTGGTGATATTTTTCGTTGGAATCGGAATATTTATACATCTGTTCGCATTCCGATATCTGTTTTCAAATAGCGGTTCTGTCAATGAAGGGCCGAGTTCTTTATTCCAAACAACCATAAATGAAGCGCTATGCTCGAAATATTGAGGAGGACAGATTCTTGACCAAAGGCACATGGAAAATGGTGATAATAGATCACAATAGTACTTCTGATAATAGTAACAGAAGAACGATTGGTTTGTTATTTATGCAATCAAATGCGGGTGAGATAATTTTCCGTGGCAGCGACAGGATGACGTCTAGTGATTGATAAATTATCATATACTACAAGGGCGTAGGGCACTACAAATCACGACAAAGAAAGAACCACGCAGCTTCGTGCAGTTTTCTCCTTACAGTTTGCATCCAAACAATTGAAGAGATTGCAGATTGCTCCGTTGCTGAAACAAGAGTACTGCGTCAATACAACATGTAGATTGATTTTCTTTTTTGCTCTTAATTTTGTAGTACATAGGGACAGGCAGCGTGAGCTAAATTTTTGATACGTCGTCTGACATCCTTTTTTTTTTCTTTTACTGCTGTAAATTTTTTGCAGCCCAGTCCAGGGGTTTACCTTCATGTTCAATGCGCACTCGATCGACTGGACTCTAATTATAATTTTGTACATATGCGCATATATGCATATATGCGTCTACGTAAATAACAAAGATTTCGCATTCTTCAATTGCTTATTTAATGTAATATGACACGAATAGCTGCTCATTTGTTTATTTTCTCAGCTCTCTTCTATTTATATCACCAGTCCATGACATTTGAATGTGTCAAACAAACCAGCACACGAAATAAAATGGCTTCATTTAAGCGCACCATTCCAGCATCGCCAAGGCTGTGTACAAATATCAGCAATTGTGATCCACAAACGTATAATGTTAATCAAAAAAGGTATAATCAGACTTAATTAAACAGAAAACTAACAAAAATATAGACGTTCAGTATACACCCTCCTCACTATCCTTGGTATACAGGAACTCATGTCTGTTAAGTCATGGCGCGGTGGTGGCGCGTCGGTCGCACTTCCGGTCTGGGGCTGTGGGCTAGAGATGGGTCGCTCAGGAGCGAGCCGGATCTTTTGAGCCGCTCTTTTAAAGAGCGAGTGAGCCGTGGTTCAGTAAAAGTGAGCGGTGGTTCTTTTGGGAGCCGGTTCTCTCTCGTTCAGTCAGCCGTGCCGAGTCCCGAGTCAGAGCCGGGTGGCCAGGTCAGGGCTGGGCCACAGTTGGCTGGCCATTGGCCGGGTTTTTTGCGGGGTGCGATTTGCACGCCATCTATTAGTAGTGCGGGAAAGCAACTCCCTTCCGTTCCTGCTGCCATGACGACGAAAACAGCCTTTTTGTTGACAAAAGTGGCACCTTCCTGCAAAGTCCGTAACTGAATGGGGCCTTGGCGCTAGCGTCGACTGTGCCTCTGCGGAGCCTATGGTAGCCATGCGGAGATTAACCCCTCATTGGTTCACGGCTAGCCTTCACCTCGAGCTCGCTCACATGCTGTTATGCCTGATTACCTGCTTCGAAAGAAACGCCAACGAATGTCTTCAAGCACTTCGTTTAACTCTTTCCTGCCCGCGCCTATTCCCATCGATAGCCCACTATCGATGGCTTCTCTCCGAAAGAACCACGGCTCACTCGTTCTTTAAAGGAGCGGCTCACAAAGATCCGGCTCGCTCCTGAGCGACCCAGTCACCGAAGTGAGCCGGTGAGCCGTTCAAATGTGCCGGTTCATTTCAGTGAGCTGAGCCGTTCCGAGCCGCTCACTGAAGTGACCCGTTTTGCCCATCTCTACTGTGGGCGGAAGGCCCCATGTGAGGTGTGTATTCCTGCGTTGTTTTGAAAGGAACCTGACGAAAACATGCCTTTTCGTCAAACCGCCGCGACTGTGGCTGTACCAAAAGAGTCGAGAAAGGTTTGAAGATCAGTTTTCATGTGCTCGGTTTGTCCGAGAACGTAAATATGTGCCGTGAAAATGGTAAACCAGACGCCGCCGGACCAGAAGTGCTTGGGCGGGAAGCACTTTGGGTTGAATTCACGGATACTTGTGGTCATCAGATTTATTTGTTTTGGTCCAACATGAACGCCGGAAAACCGTCAAGTTGTACGGCCCACCTGCGGACTACGTTCAGTGCGTCTTGAAGTTCGAACGGCCGTCTGATCGTTCGAACTGTCGTCTGCTCTTTCAAACGCTTCTGCTTGCCGTCTGCTCTTTTAGACGACACCGGCCCGCAGACCAAATGTTGGCCCGGTACTTGCGATAAGAAGTAAGTGCAGGCCTCAAAAGACTTAAGTTTGAAGGTTGGTAAGCAGGCTCGACGTAAACAGTAGATACAAGGAGATGTTGATTATTGTTACCAGCGGCCATCACCGACTTGTTATGCCTGATTCACTTCGTCCGATTCTGCTTGCGATTTTCAGTATCGACGTCGACCATCTCAGCTACGGTTCACGCTTTTGCAGCCCGAGCGACGTCGTGACTGAAAATTGCGAGCGAAATCTCATCATGTGAATCAGGCTTTAGCGTGCATTCTGCGGCGTCCACGCGGAATGAATCGCCGCATGTCAGATTATTCACGCGAAGTTTTGCGGTGTAACGAGCCTCGTTAATTTCTTTGACGCCGCTCATGTAGTCAGACATTGCCAGGAAGACGTAGAATCAACAATTCGAAAGCGATAAAGGGCAGGGGTACTGTACTACACTGACGCCGATAACATCGCACTTCAATGGTTTGTTTATGGGCGACGACGAGCTAGTTGCCCACGCTCCCATCGCGCATGCGCGGCGCCAGTGGCGTCCGCTAGGGGCGCTCCGGGCGCTCCGGTTTGTTTGTAAACATGAGTTGGTGTATACACGTTTAGTGCACACTAAGGACGCCAACGGTAGACGTGACGATACGGTCGACGTTTTTGTTGGTCTGTGCGATATTTTAGGCCAAAGCAAACTTCTTAATCACAACTTCTACCGTCTTTATTAATTTTTTAGACATTATTTACGTTTTTTGTTATATCCTGTTTTATGTTATCCTTCTCAGGTGTGTAGTGTCTGCTAACAACCGCAGGTCCTCGCCTGCCTCTCGCGTGCCCTTCAAAAACCTCTGCTCTTGGTGTCGAGGAGTGTCACCGGCTGTGCCTTGCAACTCGGCATAAAGACACTGCTTTGACGTTCTGATGGCCTCTTGGCTCTCGTAACGCGAACCTTCCTGCCTGACGGCCTTGCCGTCCAACAGTAGGTAACAGGGAAGTTCGCGGAAGTACGTTTTCCGCGCGGTGAGTCTGCTTTAACGTGCACCGCATTTGCAAGTACGGCAATTGCCATCTTGCAGCGGTCAAGATGGTAGTTGCCGCAGTTGCAAACGTCTTATAGCCAAGCCTTGATGGCGCGTGCCCATCGCTGCCAGACTGGCGCCCAAACAAAGCATTTTTCCATCCATGGTGGTCAGAATAACTTTTGAAGCGTGGTTGCTTGCAAACGACTATATACTTGTTTCGTCTGGGCTAGAGGCGCAAGGCGTGTCGTTTGGGGTTACTGCGACTGTTTCGGTTGTATTAAAGCATAAAATGACTTTCAACGCTACTCCCAATCTCAAAATTCTGTCCGTTCGTCCATGCATTCTTCGCTAAATTTAGAGGGGAAAGTAGCGTCAAGTGACGTCACGTTACGGCACTTGACCATTCCACCTTGGGGAAATCGACGACTCGTGGCCTCTACGTCCATTCAGTTTCCCAGCTAGATTTGGCGGGAAAATTCACGTCGTGGGGACACAACATCAATTCGGTTTCCCCCCCTAAATTTAGGGGGGAAACTGACATCACGTGACCCATCCACCCATACAGTTACCCGCTTCATTTAGCGCCGGGAAGATTTACGTCTTGTGACCCAAACACCAGTCCAGTTTCCCGGCTAAATTGAGCGGGGGAAATCGACGCCACGTGAGCTGGCGTCACGTGACCTATACAACCATTCAGTTTCTCCGCTAAATTTAGGGGGGAAATATATGCGTCGCGTGACACGCCAATTCCCTATAATGCACATCGTGCATTATAAGTGATGTGTCGTTAATATGGACAGCTCCGTTCCCGTAAAAGAAAATCGTCCATAACGTGAGTTGTCCATATTAACGAGACAAAAGCATTTTTCCAGTTTGTCCCCGAAAGTAGTGTTCACATAGCGGGGTATCCATATTAACGAGACATGACTGTATAGGACCTTGAAGGTAAATTTCGCTGCCAATATTTCGTATCTGTTGTGCTTCTGTCACATAGTAACGGTTCGACGCCAGTCGAGATGGGATGATTGTTTGGTTACGCATGGTCCCCTTGTCGGCCCCAAAGTGTATTTTTCCCTAATTTACCTGATAATTATTTTAAAAGATCACCGATAAGGTGGGTTAAAACTTATTAATCGAAGCGCAAAGACCCTTAATTACTATACCACTGCTGTTCTTAACCGAACCAATAAACCGACTTTAAAATAATGACATTAATAAAAAAATTCAATAAAAAAATAAGCTTTTTTACGGCACTTTTGTTTTGTATTTCACAGTGGCTCAGCCTGAGGTTTAACATGCACATAATTTCCGCAAAACGTTATGCCTGCTGAAGTTGTAATTCAAAAAGGAAAGCAACAAAACCCAATGGCAAAGTATGAGAAGAATGTAAAACAATTATTTTCGAGCCTATTAATCTAATTTTTATTTGGTCGTTTCGAGAATCGTCTACCAGAAATGTTCAATGATTATGTGAGAATTGTGTGTGCAGCTTAGGTAATTAAGAGCACAGTAATTAAATTCCGAAAAAACCATATATTTGACTCAAACCTAAAAAATGTATCTCTCTCCCCCCCCTCCCTTACCCCAAATTTCATATTCGTAACAGAGCTTAAAGGGACACTGACAGGAAATTTATGCTCGCAGAGGTTTAACCTATAAGAGACCATCTAGAGCCACTAAATAAGCTACGCTTCAAAATAACGAAACTTACCCATCTTGAAGCTTTAAAATCATGGTTGTCAGTTATCTGAAGCTTTATCTGAAATCACATGAAACGCCTTTTCCGTCCTCCACAAATATTTAAACATTCACGACAGAGCAAAGCAATATTGCACTCAGGCTTCTTAACACCGAATCTAATGCCTAGGAAGTCACTTTTGAATCATGACGATCGGCAGTTGCTTCTGCTCTGTACCAAGCACCAAGATGGCGGCGCCCACAACAGTATCGAGGAACAAAGTGGCGATAATCTAAGGGTAGCTCATTTATGACTCTAAGCCCATACCCAGAACACAATTTGTGGCTCGCAATTCGTTTTTTCAGCCCGAAAACAGCCGGTCGAGAATTGGCCGGTTTCAGTCTCGCTCACTCTCGTTTCCATGGCGACGTGGCGTTCAAGCCACGTGTACCAAATATGGCGACAAAGTCGTGGGTTCCTCTGAGACACGGATTCGATATTAACAACAGAAAAGAATATCGCGAGCCCCATTTTTGGGGCCTCCAAGAAACTGCACATACGCTGATCGAAAAAAAAAAAAGAAAGAAAGAAAAAATGGTGCGCAGATGACAGGAAGTACGTGTACACGTCATTTTTAATATGGCGATGTACCACAGTCAAGTTACTAAATTACCTCAGTTGTGGAACGCCCGCGGAAAGGGTACCCCTCACCCACTCAGTCCGACTCCCGTCGTTTGAAGCGCCATCTGAATTTTTCGTTTCAAAACTGTGTGTTCCATAGAGCAGAGCCGTTTGGTCAATGGGAGGCGCAGGCAGAGGCAGGGCGTGCCGTCAGACTCGGAAAGAGGGCTTGGCATGCTCTCATGGCCAACCAGAAGCCGAAAAGAATCCCCTGGCGGTGGTAGCGAGAAACAGTTCTGATCAAAGGTTATGTTCGTAATGGTTTTAATAAGCGCGTAATAGTGAAGTGTAGTAACTCTTTGTGGTTGAAAATAGGGTTCACGTGTTGTTTTGATCATGATCATGCAGAAAGATGTAAGAAACGAATGCGCCGCTCAACTCTGTTTTGCTCGGACAGAGTGTGACCGCTCGGACGGCAGATTCCCGGCCCTCGGCGCCTGGCGTACAGATTATGTCCGATCGTTCCGCTAGTCGCACTCTTCCACCATCATTTTGGATGAGCGTGATTGAAACATCACGTGTACCATATTTTCAGTCACCGAGAGTTACTCCAATGCAGTTATCGGGTTTGTTTCTCGCGACCATCGCCAGGGTATTATTTCCGGCTTCTGGTTGGTCACGATTCGAAATTTCTGAAGACGCCCTGGAACACGCCCAGCCCGCTTTCGGTCAATGGCGCAATGGCCAGACTCTCAACATATACGGCTCTGCCATAGAGTACGGTGGAACGCCATCTAGACGCTGTGCTTCGAAACATACTTATTCCAATTCATAGAATGCACTGCAGTTGCCATAGCAACGGTCCTGCGCGTCGAACGACGGGAGGCGAGCCGTGGGACGAGAGGGGGTTACTACTCGTGCAAGCAGGGCCCATAAGCAGTTGCGTAACCGAGCTAATCTAATAATGTTGACCGCGGTCTGAACAACGTGATGGCGGCGCAGGACGGATCAACGTTGCGACGGAAGTAGGGCCGCTACTTCGGAACTGTCGTTCGTGGTACCGGCCAGTCGACCTTCAAGCGCAAAACATCGAGCGGAAGGGATATAAGCGCAGACCAATCGCACTACAAATGGTTCACACACGTGCGTCGTCGCCAACTTCTAATTAAAAGAACAAGCGGAAAAAAAAAACCGCGGTTGAGAGTAGTTACGTGATTTCCGGCTATGAGTTTCCGTGCTCGTGTTTCGGTTTCAATTTCAAGCAGTTTTTTTTTTAGTTTTTTTTTGCTTTATTTAAAGTTAGTTACCGAGTCAGGTAGCAAAATTTCGCTACCTGGCTTGGTAGCAAAATTTTGATTGGGTAGCCTCCTGACACCATATAAAATCGGCTGGCAAAAACAAATTATATATATATATATATATATATATATATATATATATATATATATGTGTATATATGTGTATGTTTTTTGTTGTTGTTTTGTTTTTTTTGTTCTTTTTCTTTTTTGGGTGAGGGGGTTGTAATTAGGCCGATCCACACACTTCAGACAGTTACAACCGGAGCGACTTAAAACATGTTTTAATCATCTCCGGTTGTAAGCAGTCGCAAATGTGAACATAGCCTTCTAGCTTCGCGTCAGAGTCAGACAGAAGAATAAGTTCTTTGCAAGCTTCGTTCAAGTCCGGCAGAAACATAGTCAACGACCTCTTCCTTGCTGGTAAGGGCTGAATCTTACAGCACACAATTGCCCGCAGATTTTATTTTATTATTTCGATCAATTTCTGTTGAGAGTTCAGCACCATGGCCCGTATGCGAAGTCCTCTCGGTTATAAAAGCAATCTCACAAGTTCTTCTTGCTCTATATTGAAGACCGCCTCTTCCCGCTCCGCTAACGACTCCCAAGCCGTCGGAAACTGGCCCGCTTGATATCCTTATATAGAGACGGCGGACACTCTTACCATACCTAGAAACGAGAACGCAGACAGCTGTCGGCGGCCAACGTCGCCTGTTACTGCTTGTTCTTACTTTGTCCTCCACAAAACTTCCGGCGTGTGCATGTCGCCCCCCCCCCCCACAAAACAAAAAAAAACGTGCAGGGGCGACAAGTTCCCGAACCCCAAAAAGAACTCGCAAGAAGGGAGGCAGCGGAGAAAAACGGAGCGTTCGTGCGCTTAGTACAACGAACATACACGAACAGGTCAGCGCTTACTCAACGCCCACTCAGCCGTCAGAGCTGGCAACAAGCCTCGACACCGGCGTGACAACCACGAAACAGCGTCGGAACCAAGACAAAACGGCTCACGCGTGATGGATACCTCTTGAGCGATCGCGACGGCATTGCTCTTCCAAACAAACCTTCTAGAAGTGTTTTGTTTCTTTTCTCACGTATTCAGACGTTGACATTCGGCGTCGCCTATGTTGCCTTCGCACGTAACGGAAACCTATCCCGACGCGACCAAAGCCCAAGCAAATCCGTCGCCCAAGATTTTTCCATACACCAGTTACCGACCTGCGAAAGGACATTCGTCTGTTGTTAGGGAGTAAAAATGCTCTCCTACGTATGAGCTGCCGCTCGTCGTCGTCGTCGTCGTCATCGTCGCGCAGTTGTTGTTCGAATGTGGTTGCTGCCACGGAAACTAGGGAAGGACGAAGGGCACGAGCAATGATGAATGAACCTTCCGGGGTAGTGCGGGGGGGAAAGTGCCGCGGAAGAAGATGGAAGGCCAAGACGCCGCCGCCAATCGCGGAGACAAAAGGGATCCGCTGTCGTCCTTCCGACGTGCGATGGCCGCCTCGAAAGGACAGTGATCGATGTCTCGCGTATCTCCCCTCCCCCGTTGCCACGGCGCCCGCGAGCCCTTGTGTCCTAGCTGCAACGCGTATCCCTTCAACGACGGGCGGGGGATTCATTTTCGTCCCTTGACCGCGCTTTCCGAATCCAGAGCAACTTGTGTCTCTCCCGCCGTACTCCCTTTAACGTATACGATGGACCGCAGAGGACGGTACACGAGCCATTCTAGCCAAACCAAAGCCGCGTGCGTGAGCGTCCCACGACCTTCGTGAGTGGCGTACCGACCATGCGCTTGAAACATAGTCACGTGATACGTTTACAGCACCGGATTGGCTAGGTTGCCTCGTAGCGTCCGCAGCGGTCCATCGTACGACGAAACGGAGTGCAGCCGTGGTTCCCGTTTCCCTGTTTTCCCAGGTTGTATGCTCGTATACAGTTATATGGGCGGCGGTAAACTAACGACGCGACGCGGCACTTTTTCGGTGGTTAAAATGGAATATGTGAGATGCATAGCCACCTTCTGGCATTTCACCTTGACTCATTCGATTGTTTATGTTTTGTGTTTTTTGCCTGGATTTTTGTTCTTATGGGCTCTCACGCGGAATTGTTCAAAGAAACCTAACCAGGAAACACATAATTGATCGTGGAAATACTCCGCGAAGTTATTTACTCTTGAACGCGCCTCTGCCTTGTGCAAAAGCGGGGAGCAGCCGTCAAAGCTATCCACTCTGGCCTGAGAATTCTCTTTTATCCACGACGAGGGTAAAACCGTGCTGTACTTTTTAAACCATTTGTGTTAATAGTATCCACAAAACAAAGGCCGTGAGCTGCACGCAATTATGAAACTATACCCCTCGTTCCGCATTTCCCATCTTCCCTTATTATTTTCATGTCTCTAGACTCACCCACTCACTCGCTGAAAAAAATGGGAAAAGCAACTGTCATTTTTCAAATATTTATGCAATTGGCTATTTTTGGTGTGGAGTGATCAAGTAATCTAAATAAATTATTATCCCGGAACGAAGCTTAATTGTAATAATTTTTTTTTTACAGCGGAGAAGGGCTACTTTCTCCAGTTTCGTGGTTCGTGGACAAATATATCTCGACATAACCCTCTGAACAGCTACCGACATGTATGAGCAACGGCAATAACCAGACAACCGGCTTGCCGGTTGTCTGGTTGCCGCCGTTTCTCATAGATGACGGCATATAGTACAGCTCCGCTGTTCTTCCTTCTTCAGCAGAGTGGAAAGGCTGAAAGTTTTGTTGTTACAAAGCGAATGTGTAAAGCAAAATTAAGCGAATGAATTGATAACTTCGGTGGAGATATTTCCACATCAAATTTTAAAGCAGCTACTCGCTTACAAAAAAGTTTATCGCTTTATGACGAGCGAAATTTAATATCCTTATAAAATAACAGAGTTGAGCCGAAATCACGAGTCGAAAAGGAAACCCTTGTGATTTAGAGATCCCACTCGCGAAAAGCACCTCGGGAATGAATGTTTCCCACTAACTCTAGGCTCGGAAAACAAACCCGCTCCGGATCACCCGGCCCCAAATCGAAACCGATTTTTGTCACATTAGCCATCAGTCAGCATTACGGACCGCGTCCGTCTTTTCTCCGAGCCGCCTAACTGCCCACCGTACGTATCCCTCCCCGGGGTGCCGAGGAGGAAACGCAAACGGGGAGGTTTCCGAGAGACATGTTTCAGCGGCCGCGGGTATCTCGCTGATCCACCTAAAACGGCGCTCCGAGCCACGCCGTCTACAACTGCGGCTGCCGGAGAAACAGGGCCACACTTTATCCAGACACTCCATTTCCTCGAAACCACCCTCCCCCGTCTTTGCTTTCCCCTTTTTACCTTTTCTTTCCCCTTGCCGAAGCCGTTGGGCCGCCGTCCCCATACAACCGTAAGGAAAGACGAAGTATAACAACGACGAAAAGGCTACCACAGAAGGAAACAACAAGGCCAAAGAAACAGGGCGGATTCGGACAGTTGAATCGCTGCATCGAAAGTTAAAAACACACACAGAAATAGGGAGAAGAAAAATAGTACGCGCAGGACAAAATACCGTTTGCAGCATCAAGCGCGCTTATGGCGGAGGGGAGAAAAAGCGTGGTAGCCTCGTATAGTTCTGCGGCCGCCCTTCTTCCGAGGAGGCATTCCTGTCGGGAGCTGACGGGGAAGGAGGCCGTTCTCGACCGAGCATCGTCGTTCCTCGGCGGCAGAACACATCGGCGACCGAGAATTATAGGTCGATGTCGTGGAAGTGGGGGAGGTCCGTAAACGCTTGATAAATGGACCCGGGCTCGTCTCGGGTCAGTCCGGGCGTCGTTTCTCATCGCGGAGAGTGGAGTCTCCCCCCGAATGACGTAGGGATGGGGCCGTGCGGCCAGCGGTCAGGGGGATCGCGCTTGGCCCGCGCAATGTTGAAGGGAACCGCGGTAATTTATCCACCTTGCTTCGCCTTCAGTGCGCGTCATTTGTCGGCAGAAATTTGTCGTATGCTGCATGCTGAGCAGTGTTCTCCTCTCCCCCCCCCCCCCAATTTGTACAGAGTGCAATCCTCTGTAGTGTGCGGCAAATAGACAACTCTTGAAATGTGCGTGAAAGCATGACCATATTCTTCTTTTAACACAGAATACGTTATATGGCTGCCACCTAACCATATACGGTTAGGTGCCCGCCCGCGGCGGAAGTGGATAGGCCGACTGCCAGCCGAACACTCACGCAGCGCTCGTCTCCTCACAGATTGGACAACAGTGTCAGCCGAACCTCTTTCTCAAATGGCACTCCCGACGGGGGTTAAACATCACGTGTTCAGATATACGGCGGCGCTCTGCTCTGTGAAACAAGCACGCTTGAGGCTTCCCTGGGAAAGAGCTCAATAGAGAGCGGCAGAAAAGAACAGAAGCGCAATGCAAATTGCTGGTCAATTGTGTTGCACGTGAAACGTGTGGTGTCTACGTTCTCGGCGTTCTTCATCGTTTAGTTTAGCGACTGGCTTCACACGTGGCATGTACACTCGATAGCAATTCCTGGAATGGAAATACCGGCGCTAAACCGCAGGGCTTTCTCGCCGAATGGCACCTCAACTCACGGTGATGTGTCGTGATATGCTGGAAAGACACACTCCCACCTGGCGTAAACGAATTTTTTTACTGCGATGGCCTCTCTCCTCGCCGCCGCCCCCCCCCCCCCCTACCCCACACACAGTGCCGAGCCTTGCGGCCACGCTTTTATCCAGGCTTCACCTTTACCCACGCTTCACAAAATGCCGAACACCTAGCCAAAGAACATTTCACGTTAAAAGCAGGCGCTTACTTTGCCGCAACGGGTTTCGAGTGTTTGTTCATGGCCCCCGAGATTCTTGGCGCGCAAAGCTTTCCTCCAGCCTTTCCGACCGCCCGTTCGCCATGCAGAAGGTACGTAAGGTCACAGCTTCTACAGAGCTCCGCAACACGGTGTCGATTCAGATCCGGCATTAGCGTCTGAAACATTAAACGTGAACACGCGGTACAGAGCTCGTATTTTCGCTGAAAGAGCTCGTGCAGCGATATTCGCTTGGAATGTGTTTCACCTTACCCGAGCTTACTGAGTGGGAAGCAAGCATACTCGCACAAAAGGGGGGGGGGGGGGCAAAGCCACTTGACCAAAAACACTCCTTTGTTGCGATGTAATTCCAAGGACAAAAGCGAGCGTTTTCATTCAATCTCCCTTTCGCAAAACTTGATGACGTAGCTGGGGGATCGCAGTATATCCCCAGTGACGGTATTTGATTGCGTCTCATAGATCGAACCCGAGCATTACGTGAGCACTCGACTTGGGCTCGCGATAATGAATAGCTCAACAAGCATTCGGGTAGTGGCCCGCGTCCAGTCGCTGCATATAACGTCAATAGCCAAACCACGACAATGTCTGGGACTCAGCGCGTGTCCTGCGCTTTGCCAACCTCAGCCCGTGCCTATGATCAACATTGGCGGCATATAATCCGGCTCCAGATCACGTGGCCGCAAGTTCTTGCTGCGGATTGAGCGGTTGAACGCTGCTCGTTTTTCTTTATTTTTTTCTGCAACTTCTAGTGCGTGTTAGTGAAAAATTAACGAGTATTCTAAGGGTCATTAACGACAGGGATTCGGTCTAAGCGGTATTTGCGCAAAGTGACGAAAATCCTTGCATCGCCCCTTTAAAGGGGGTGCAACGATTTCCGGACTTCGGTCGAAAATTCGTGGAAGTTGCCCTCTGATACCTCTGAAGTAAAGAACAGAAAACCGATTTCGCCTGCGTGTCCTAGTTGTGGCGTAAACAACAAAAAGACAAATATTGGCATTTCGGGCACCCTCAACTCACTCCCAGTCTTCAGGGTCACACCTGGTCGCACTCCTAGTGACGTCATTCGGAGTGCCGTATTCGCGTCTCCAGCTCGACGCTCGCCCTCCCGCGGCGGAAACGGGAAGCGCTCTAGTGAGGGTCCCCCGATTCTCCTGCTCAGCGGGCACGGCGGAACTGCTCGCGATCTTGGCTCGCGAAATGTCATTTCCGAATGCAAACAACACTCTTCACTGTCCCAACGTAGTGCTGCAGCCGGTATGGGATTGTACCTTATCTGGAGAGTTTTAGTATTGCGCGTAGAAACAAACGCAAGCGGTGTGCGTTTGCGTTAGAGTTGCGTGCCCCACGTTGTGCGTGCGCCTCATCGCCATGCGTCATCCAAGACCGCAATTTCGGGCTCCGCGCACGCGCAGTGTGGAACACGGAAAGCTAACGCAAACACAGCGCTTGCGTTCGCTCGTATACGCAATACTAAAACTCACTACTGTTTCACCGGCTTCCAACGCCAACGAAACAAGTGGTGCAGTGAACAGAGCTGCAAGCAGGTAGGCGTTCCTTCGAACTGGAAAGGCTGAGATTGTCAAAACGACGGAGCGTAAAAATGAAAGTAACTAAACGTTATGAAAAGATTGGTAATTAAAAAAAAATGTTTCATTCTTTATTATTTATTATTTTTTTTTTACTTTTGGGCATTTGGTCTGGACGGATATTGGTGGCGATTTTGGACGTTTTGCCGATTGTCAAAAGTCGCGACTTTGATAGCAAAATGTACTTTACCCACAATTAATGTAATTTTACATGGATTTCTCACATTAGGTAGAATGTTTTCATTGATTTTAGACTTTTTTGATTTTATTACTTAGTAATTAAAAATGCTGCAATTGGCAACAGTGATGATAATTAGTACACTTTTAATTGTCATATGTGTTCGCGCGTTTGAAATTAGATCATAAGCAACAAATTATATTAGAGCTTGAAAAATTACGTATTAAAATATCTTAATTTTAATATTATTATTTTTTTGGGAGTCGGGGCAATATATGCCCTCAATTAACGCCAAGATCACGAAAATACGCCATTTAACTGTAATAGTATTTCCAGAAAGGTATAATTTTGTTTTCTTTTTAGCATATGAAAAACTCTGACATCATTATCAAGACAGACAAACAGTCAAACACTGGATGTAATATAAAGTCATATGCGTCGCGCGTTGCTATAAAAGCAGACACACACTTCAGCTGTCTGACTCGGATTCCGTCTTTGGGTTGTTGCAGTGAGAACTGCGTTTGTTACTTTATACGTTTTGTGGACATATTGTAAAAATTGGAATTATTCTCTTATTCTTGTGCTGGGAATAATGTTAAACCAATTAGTCATCTAAATACCCAAAAACCCATTAAAAGGCCCGCAGTTCATTATTTCCCATGACAATTATCTGAGCGAGAAAAGGCAGCGAGAACGCACAAATATCAGCACTGATTTTTTCAACAACTACAAATATCAGCCTGGATCGAACATGTATGTCACAAAATAAAGTTTCCGCGAACAACTTCTCTAACTAAGTAATTACGATGTGAGACACATCTTGAGTTATGAAAGAATCCGAAATTAAGACCTATATCGAGAAATTAAATCCAAAATAGAGGTTAGTTTCGGTTTCGCTCCAGAATTAAAACGCGCATCCTTGCGTAAATATTACGCTAAACACCGTTCTTGTTTTCAGGGTAAAGAGGTGACCTGTGCTCATAACACCCTAGCTTCCTCGTATTACCAGAAATAATTTGTGTCGCTCAGTGAAGCCAGCACACTATGCACTTTGTCTCATCCTACGATGGACTAAAGGCCAAAGCCACGGGCCGCCAGGTTCAATCGCGTTCCACGTTCATGCCTAACATTGATTAGGGGTGGACGAAATAATGTTTCGAATCAAAAACCGCTGCATAATTTCTATAGCTTCGACACTGTGAAGAGTCTGTATATCGTGGCTTTCTTCGCAATGTAAATCTGAGTGAGTCACTCAGTGCTATTTGATTCTAACCACTGTCCGCCCATCTCCATCAGTGACCCGAGACGCGGGCCCTATACGTGCATCGAAGCGAAATACAGCGCAATTAAGTGACTCATGATTGGATCTGGCGGTCCGTAGCTTTTGCCTTACGCCTACCCCTGTCAGACGGGCACCTCAAATGACATTTACCCCAAATGACATTCAGTGTAAATGTCATTTAGGCAGTGTCACACGGCAACTCAAATGACATTTGACTTAAATGACATTCGAGCTCAACTGAGTTCTCCCAAACTCATTTACGGCTCGTGAATGTGTAGTCTCGTCAGCAGCGGTCAGCACAAGTTCCGCGAATTTAAATCAAACATTATAAATAATACAAATACAATTGAAAACAATGCTTGTAGCAATTATGTTTTGAAAAAAAAATGCTTATAACGCGTATATCTCGCACACCTTTTGCGCTATATTTGTTTAATATACTCGCGGTCTCAGTTGCGCGTCAGGAACGCGATCCGACGTTCCGGCAGTTCCGGATCCATCGCACTACGATCATTGTCGTCAGCAGGCTCCATCGCTACAGGGTCACGGTCTTCGCTTGAATCGATCGCAGACGTAAACGTCAACGGGGTATACGAATCCGGCGAAGAACGAAAGAGCGCGAGGAACAACGGCGAGCAAGATGCACGGAGTTCCGAAAGCAGACGAGCCAAGCGGCGGAACGGCTACGGCTACGGATTACTTGGGTTGGGATTGCTGACGTCGTGTCATAGTTGACACAAAACACCTTGTCTCCGTCAAAGTGTGTATTTAGTTTTCATCACCGTGTTTGAATTCTATGTTCTGAGAATTCATTACATTTTATTTACTTAGTAAACAATAAAATAAACACTAGTTTGCCGGGTTAACAACAGACCGCTATCGTGATAGACATCACCTAAATGACATTTGAGTTGCCCGTCTGACACGACACGACTTAAATGTCATTTGAAAATCCTAAAGGCCTTTAGCGTAAATGACATTCAAGGTGCCCGTCTGACAGGGGTATTAGTCCATCGTAGGGTGAGACGAAGTATAGACAGGCTCAACAGCGGCACGCATCTCCGACCCTCACTATAACCGCCATTTTGGAAAATGAGTGGCGCCACCTATAGTTAGTTGGAGTCGCGATGTGCTATCTCGGAGCACTCTTCCTCTCCCTCTCTCTGCTGACATTAGAGGGCGTTATGCTGCAGGTTAGAGCCGAGTGAGGTCAACGTAATCTTCTAGCCGTAGTTCCTTCGGCTGCCACTTGCGGCTGCAGGTGGGGAAAAAAGCTCGACTTTTGCTTTCTCGTTTATGCAGCTGGAATCGCGGCATTTTTAACAAAGAAGGTGTTTTCTCTATCCTCCGGGACACGGTAAACAACGTAAAAATGACGAGGTGCAAATTCTTTTAGTCATAAAATTGTTGCACCCCCCCCCCCCCCCTTTAACTCTGCGAAGGCTGCAGAGTGCGAGCGCGTTGAGACGCGATCACGGTGTGGACGCAATTCAAGTGCCGCTCAGCCGGTGCGCTGGCTCTGGCAGTTCTTTCTTTCACCCAGCGTTTGCTCAGAGGTAGATTCTCACAATCTGGTCCTGATCGTCAATAAACAGTGGAAGAGGTTGCTGCAGAAAATTCCACTGTGACGATAGGGCCGAAGCTGTCGTAGCCCTGCCAACAGCAAATTAAAGCATGGAGTCACGTCATCCCAGGAACGCTTGAGAGAAACGTGAAACACGACAGAACGGAGACGATGGGTCAAACGATGGGCACACAAAGATAACGAACCTCACTCAAATTTCAAACTATATATACAACTTTCTAGAAAAAGATGCAACGAGTGTAATTCGGGCAACGAGCGCATTTTTAAGCCCAATGAAGACTATTTCCAGCCTAGCACCACCGCAACAGAAACACCCGCGAGTCATTTTGTTTTTTTCTCTATGTGAGACCCTCCCGGCGAATGTAATGGCTGGAGAAGAGCTATGCGCGCCAAGAATTTCGAAGTACATGGTTTGGATCTCTTTTGCTGCGAGCCACCAGCTAGTTTGAGTACGCCACCGCTGTCGCCATGCATCTTGGGAACTGTAGTCTTTCTGCACGAGCGACAACCCCGTTGAGAGTTTGTGCGAGCAGAGGACGAGGCGGCATGAGCTGTCTCGTGAACTGGCGTCTGCCTCCTACGAACTACAGTTATGGCGTCGTCACGCATGCGTGGAACGCTTGGTGAGATCGGTGTAGCTCCGTCTCTTGCGGCTCATGCTCCAACAGACTCTGAGAAAGTAGCATTTGCACTGCACCCGCAGAAGATGGCACCCACAGAGTAACACGACGCGCTTACCTTGCATGACACAGGCCCGTTTCACACCATCCAGTCTCCACATTACACAGTTCCTCCTCACTAACACATCACATTCTGCGTTACCACTGCCTTTGCCACGCTAGTACGGTGAAGGGGCGACTTTTTTACTTTTGTTTTAGTCGTGTTTCACTTTTTAAGCTTTTTGAAGTCACCTCCATCAATTACGGCGATCTCTAAAATGAAGTATTACAATTCACAGCGAATGGTTTGTTAGGCATATGAGGAAGCCATGCTCTGTAGAGAGCCAGTTTTGCAATATGCGTTAAAATGTTACTACCAGCACTGATATACGTTTTTTTAATTCTCAATGTCAAACAAGTAACCTTGGTCACTGCCTACAGAGCGAGTGATTCTACTTATGTTAATGATTGAGAAGAGAATATGTTTCGCGGAAAAGATTAAGGTGCATGTTGCAAGTTTCTCTTAGCAGGAAAAAGTCATACACGTTTTGGTCTTTTGGTAGATTAGAAAATCGACTCTGACATCAACGGCAAGCCAACACTACAGTTCCTTCGCAGGCGTGAGTGTACAGTTTCCTTGAGGTATATAAACGCCGTAAATCATCGCTCGCAGGTCGGCGAGATTCGAGATTACATTATCAAGAATCAAACTAATGATGAAGTGTAAAACACTCGATAGTCATCTTTCAATTTTAGTCCCCCGGACGTCTTAATAGTTCCGTCTCATAATTACAGCCCGGAAGCCAAACCCCCACCCCAAGCACCGCTCTCGCGTTAGGCCGCCGCAGCCTGTGCAAAGCGCACCGGATACCCCGACCGCGTGACAAATGATCGAAGAGCCCATCACTGATCGATAAGCAGGCTTCAAAGTTTTCACGCGTCCGCCGAAGCCGTCAGGCCCCCAAAAACCGCTCCCTAAGATTACAGACCGAAGGCTCACTTCGCCTTTTAATATATCATCGGCTAGAGATGCCGACGCGTCTAACCATCAGCCGGCATGTTTTTTGCCTCTTGCGCCGCATGCGGCAGCTCGCCGAGAAGATAACTCAATAGACGCGCCATACATCATCCCTGGAATATGAAAATGGCCGACTCGTTTCCCTCCATAATTCATGACGCGATTCTCGTGCGCGCACCTTTAATGAATACGCTTCGTTGCGCGTTATTAATCACGTTAATAATAACCCGCACCTCCACTGTCGCTTATCTCATGGCTGCCGCCGGAGAGCCAAACAAAGTGTGTATGCCTCCGTGAGCACATCGGCAGCAACGGCGCCCGTCGTCTCAAAAAAAAAAAAAAAAGCGCAAGTCGGCGTACTTGACCCCGTTATTGCCCCTTCGCATTTAATATCCGTGTGCTCGTTCTATTAGACGAAAGCAAGTCATTAGAGCCTCTGCCATTACTCACCCGAGTTATGCACGACTCCGCGTGGAAACGGCGTTGCAGGCTCAGGCGCGGGACCGGCGCCTTGCATGCGCTGGCATGCTGGCGGAACCGAATCATAATGAACTCGGGACGAATCCGCGACGAGACGCATGTTGCTCCTGGAGAACATTTTTCAAAAGGTTCTCCGTTGGAAACGAAGCGACTCTGTGCACGGTCGCACCTTTCCTCGCTCCAACGATGTTAAAAATACACAAAAATATAGAAAAGACGGAAAGCCACGAGGGCTTTTCGCTGGACGGGTAACTAATGGCAGCTACGCGGTTGCAAACCTTTCAAGAAGAGGCTGCAAGCTGTAATCAACTGAGGCGAAGAACGTCTTCTTCTTCTTCGGCGGAGTGTTCACCTCGTCGTCTCAGGCTCGTGGTCTTTCACGACCTTGTTCGAGGTGAGATGAGACTCCCCAGTTCCAGTCGGAAAAACGTGCTCGAGAATTTAAGTCCAACTGGAGGACTGATAAGTGCGACTACCCTCGCTTGCTGAGAATATGAGTTACATATCGAAAATTCGACGAGAACAAAGCACAGCCCATTTAAAGCAGATTTGTTTTGGGAACTATTTTCCCTAAATATGGGCGTCCCAAAAATCAAATTCGCGGTGTTTGTTTCACCGCAAAAACAAAGTATACGCACTGCCGAACGCTCATTCTTTGCCCAAATGTAGCGCTAGCGGTCCGAATCAGATGTCAACCTTTCAAAACTAACCGCTATCTTATTCAAAACTAAAGTGCTTTTCTGAAATGTTCAATGTGAGAATGGCGGCCGATGAAGCACTCGAATACAGCTAAATGGCGCCAGTTATTCATTGAAATGTTCAAACAATCACGTACCTTTCGATTGAAATAATGGTTAGTTCTGAAACTTTGTCATCTGATTCGGACCAATAGCGCTACATTTCGGCGAAAAATGAGCGTTCGGCAAAACATTATTCATTTTTACGCAAAATAAACTTCTTATTTTGCTTTTTAATTTTTTGAGCCTCCATGTCATCTTTCTCCCGTGCCATAGCAATAAAATAATTGACATTAAAACCGACCTATTTACCACATGCGCGACCAATATTGTCGTTGTCGTCGATCTTCCCATGTTGGTCCAACTCTCACTATGACGTCTTTAGTAGGACCGATTACAATTTCATCCACAAAAATAAGCGTAATGTCAGACTGTAAACTTTACCAGTGTAGGTCTAAGAACGCAATGACCGTGTTTTTTAGATGCTATCGAAGCTTGTCGTTCGCGACTACCACCCGAAATTATATTAAATTAAAAAAAGAACAATACAGTAATTAATATGTAAATCCCCGAAAGCTCAGGCATCTATACTGGAGGAAGTTGTGTTCGATCCAGCTCTCATTACGTTGCCATGGTGTGCAGAGTGCATATAAGACAAAAATTTACCCCGCGCTCGTTCAGAAGCACCGCTCTCCCATTCCGAAGAGAACGAATTTATAAAACATCAGTGTCGTTAAAAACGCAAGCATCCCGACAACCGATAACGCGAACGCGATTACACTGCATTTAATGCGGCTGGTACTTTTCCCGGTCCGTGCGGACCTCGCGACTGCGCGCGTCAAATGAGTTATGGGGAAAAAGTGGAGTTAAAACAAATTAGAAGAGCGAACCGACGCGATCTCCAGGATCGATTTGACCGGGCGCCGCCGCTCTGACCGATCGGCGCTAATTTGGCCGCGTCGCTATCGACAGGCGATTCCGCGCCGGGCACTGATAGCGAGGGAATGATGATTGATCCCGAGCTTAGCGTAATTGCTAATTGACTGCAGACTGCGGCCTGTCGTGGCGACAACCCGGACATTCGGGGACTGGGCCCGAGAGCGACCACATTAAACCGCAATTTGGCGCTCGTTTGCATCAACGGGGGCACACAGCCCAATGAGGTGGACTTGTCCCGAGTGATCAATCTCGCGCTTATTTTTGGTTTCGTTTTTGCAGCGGGGGTCGCGATAAATGCTTGGTGATAACGTATACGTATACGGATGCCAATCGGTTAATGTGTGCAGAAAAATGCGCAGTTGACTCGTATTTTGCGTACAGTAACATCTGTATAATAGCCACGTCTCGTAACATCAATCCGCAGCAAAAAAAAAAAGAAAAGTTTTTACGCAAATAGACGATGAACATTTTTACAGACAGCACACGCGCAAACGTAAGAAATTTCCAACGTGGCCTCGGGATCCCGTCACTTTCAGCACATCATGCGCAATACCACCATTTCAGCATACCGCCGCAGTATGGTGCCTAAAACGCGTCTCCGAATGGTGTTTAACCACGTCAAAAAAGAAAAAAAGAAAAAGAAAAAAGTGGTTCCTCGGTTTCCGCTTGGTGACATCATAGAAGTGTCACGCTGGCGCCGGTCGCGACCCTGGCGGTGTCCCAGCAGCGGTGGTGGATGTGGCAGACGCCTGTCCTGCTGCGGGTCGCTCTTCAGCTGGACAGTCCGCGGAAGCTTCGGCAGACAGCGGGACTTAGGACGCCGCAACGACAGCGACACTCGAGTTTGCTCGCGCTTTTTTCCGGTACTTCTAGTGCCAACCGCCAGGATCGCGACATCCGACAGCGTGACACTCCGGCTTTGATAGAAACATGACTCGAGAAGAGTATGATGCAGACTATGCAGCAGACTGCCTATACGGATCCCCAAGTGGCGAGGGTCCGATTCCCGGCTGAGGTGCCCGCAACCCGAAGGCCCCGTGTAACCGAGCTTTTGGTTGAACGTCAAACGATCTCCAGGTGATCGAAACGAATCCTCAGTCCTCCGCTGGGACGTGCCAGGTGCCCTTCGTCGGTATTGGCACGTAGAAACCTCCAGATTTGACTTTGATGTTGACACGTGTACCGCTCTGGTTCGTTTGGGCCGTAGTTTTCCTTGCTTTGCCAAGTTATGATAAAACAGAATACAGACTAATCAAGAGATATGTTAACTTCCTCCTTTCTCTTCATAAAACGACATCATACTACGGCGGCAATAACTATACGATTGAGCCGGAGCCTCGCATCTTCCGAACAGTGTAGAAAGGGGTTTGAATCGACGTTTTTAAATATACATTGTCACGTAGAATTCGATACATCATTGTCTCCTACGTTTTCTTTGCGAATCAAATCTGGAACATATGCGGAAAACTAAAAGAAAATCTCAAGAGCTTCAGAACGTCTGAAAATCGATTCCTACTATTTTCTAAAAACTAATTACTGCATATATACGAGCAAGCCCCGACAACCGGTTTGGTTAAAAGTATGTTGGCGATTTCTATACGACAAATACCCACCCGTCATTTGTACTCAAAAGTCCACCAAGCAACACTGACTGTCGCTATATTTTGTGCATCGTTTCCCGCGCGAACGTGTGATTGGTTCCGAGTTTACGCCGAGCCATAACTGGCGCAGCTCTCGTGTACAATGCGTGGTCTGACTGCGGCCTCACATAATCGACGCAGCATCTACTGAAAGGCGCACACTTTTGAAAAGGACCTACTGTCGGGCCTCACGCTAATTCGCTCTGGCGCAATAAAATATTTGATCGCGTGGCGTCTCAAGTTCGAAATTCTTGAGTACGTATAGCTGTGCGACCGTTAGTGTGCAGAGCTTCGCGCACCAGGAACCTCGGGGGTTACGACGAGATTCCTGAAAACACTCATTTGGAGACGCGAATTATCTATAAACTCAAGATCAGGAAGAACGAGCTATAGATCAGTGATTTCCCCCCCCCCCCACCCCTACAAGAATCCCCACCCCCTGCGGGGTGTACTCCCCCCCCCCCCCCATGTTTCTTCCGAAGGCACCCCCTTAGTTCTCAACGACTCCTATATTTTCAATGCCCCCTTCCCCCTAAAAATTTAAACACCCCCTTAATTTCAATTCCTGGGGATACCCCTGCTAGATGGCTTGCAATTGACGTCACTGCGCCATGCTGGTCAGTGCAAGCCATGTATAGGCTTCCACTGGTCAGGATGATGAATGAATAAAGCACGCAGCCCAACTTACGAGTAGTTCAAAGCGTTCAGAAGTGCCTGAACTCCACCGAGATGAGGGAGTTTTTCCGTAGAGCGTGGCGGACAGAAAGCAAGTTTATGTCGCGCGTAGCACGTATACTATAAACACGGATCATTGCAGTCACGCAGTTCACAAACACAAAGAGGCGTAGTAGATCCAATAAGAATTAACTTATATTGCGTCACTCTTTTGGCAATCTTTATGATCGTGCGGTATCCTCCGTTCATCTCGCCTGGCTGTTCCTTTCTTTTTGTCTTTGGGAATTTATTGAGTGTACTGTGGGATTGTCTAAGTTATTACGATGACGCGAATGTAATAATATATTGCCTGAGGTTGAGTAGGTTGCACTGGAGCATAACAAATACTTTTCTACGTGTTCGCACGAGCATTTTGGCCTATGCATTGCACAACTCCAAAAGGGTGTGTCTAAAGTTAGGCGCATTACACATTTTGAAGCAAAAAGTCACACGAGAAGCGCAAAGGAAACACACGGTTTGTTAGTGACGT
Source organism: Ixodes ricinus (assembly GCA_037355805.1). Classification (NCBI taxonomy): domain Eukaryota; kingdom Metazoa; phylum Arthropoda; class Arachnida; order Ixodida; family Ixodidae; genus Ixodes; species Ixodes ricinus. The sequence continues at coordinate 29,319 of JAZHYW010049158.1, read as the reverse complement.
GAGCTGCTGGACCCGTGAGCTGTTGACAAGCCAGAAGACAGCTTTCGAACCGCAGTTCGAAAACAGAGTCGTCAGCAGTTCAGGCTTTCGTAATTGCGGATGGACTCGCTAAAAATAAGCGCTGACAATTGGCAAAAGAAAAAAAAAAAGCGACAGCCTCACAACAGCGTGAACGACTTGTGAAAGCTCCCGAGAAAGACTGCCAGGTGTCCGCAGGATGACAGAGACTGAGCACCATGAACGACGGCGCAGCAGCGAGCAGGAGGCATCTTATTTACCGGCTCTCTCGACTGACTGCAGCTCTTCTTGGTCGCTCCTCCGATCGGAAAGCAGGGGCGAGGGGGTCCTCCTCCCAGGAGCTGACAACAACGAAAAGAAGTGCGGAGGCGAGAGCGCGTAACGAACAAAGAGACGCCAACTGACGAGGCACGGAACGTCAGCGACCTGAACTGTCTGCCAGCCGTACTACCTTCGTTGCCTTCTGGATCTCGCGCGCATCATAGTCACAATGGAGAGTGATAGATGAGCGCGCTATTTGTAGTCGGGATATTTTTTGACTCGCCATCGTCGACCGGGTCTGACAGCCGAGGGCCCGCGGTATACGTTCGTTCGCTAGTGCCGTTCTTGTTTTGTATCAAACAATGCCGGGGTCTGTGTGCAACCGGAAAGAGAGGGAGACGAGGTTGGAGCCAAGTTGTTGTTTTTAGGCGTGGGCACGGTTCGTGGTTGGCAGGAACCGCTTGCTGGGACCACGTAACGAACAAAGAGCTCTGCGTCCGCGCGTCTAAGGAACGCCGTTGATTTCGATATGGACTGTCGGAAATGACGAATGGTTTTCTCGACTTCTCAGAACGGCCCAGCTCGCGAGCAAACAAACGCGAACACGTGTTCGTAAAGAACAACCAACGAATGGTTCGGGAGCCGTTTTATGGCGTCTCAAGACAGCTTTGCTGGGGAACCGCGACCACCACGAACAACCGTTTAACTGCCGAGGGCTGAACGAAAAATGAATGAGCGAGCAGCAATGTAAGAAACTGGCGGGTGTGCAGTCCAAAGCAATCGAGCGGATGAATGCTCGCGAGCAACTTGTTTGGTAGGTTTACAAAACTGGCCGAAATCGGGAGCAAACCTCGTCCTCGTACACATGTTCGGGTCCATGTCTCACACCTTGCGGCCTTTGTATCATTTTTGTCGTATGCGCCCCGCGTCAACGCGTATTGTTTGGGGACTCACGCGAACAACAGAGCTCGCAGATTTCTTACGTACTCGCCTGAAAAATGACATTTTGCCATCGCCGTTTTTTTTTGTTTAGTTTTTGTTGTTGACCACATTCCCTGTCAAGAAAAGGAAACCCTTTTCTGACAAACAATTCACGGGGAAGAATAGTATAGTAGAGGAAATAAAAGTCGCGATCCGAGGTTTAACCGCCAGAAAGCAGAATTCGCGCGTTCTTGCGTGAGGCCATGTGTCGCTTTTTTCGTTGGATTCCAGCGTACCCCCGAAGGGGGAAATGCGTCGTTACGTCCAGGGTGTTTGTATCGCTTGCCCGAATAAAAGATGCTGAGAACTTGTTGCTTGCTTTTCTGCATAACGGGGGCAAATGATGCCAAGTCCGCACTCTTTGTGCGAAAACGCAAGGGTAAAGAATCCTTTCAACTCGCATATTCTACGTTTTGATTACGAAAACGGTTGCCGGGAGATTCATGAAACGACGTCCTAACGACTAGCCAGGGACAAAGAAGAAACGTAGTTGATGGCACATTTTTTCTAGTTTATTTTGTTTTCGAGCGCGGTCGAAATTATGTTTTCTGCGTGCACGCGCTGGAAACGAGTGGCTGACGTGAGACTCTGGGATGCGTGCAGGTGAAGGAGGTGGTAACAATGACCGCAGCGCGTGATGAATTGTCTTGTTTTCGGACCTGATGTCGCGGTGGCGTGTCGACAGTCCCCGGTCCGGCGTCGTGTGGATCAATGTTGCTGGGATTTGTAGCTGCGTTCGTGCGGTAGGCCGCCCATTTGTTTCCCTCCTTTTTTGGAGTGGGAGAAACGACGTGCTCGTTTTGCTGTCGGCACCTTGTTGGGGCAGGTGCGAAGGGCTGATGCTGAAGTTTCGGTCATGGCGGTTTCGATTTTGAGCGCATGCGCCGTTTTGCTTCTTTTAACGTGAAACGTTTCTTGGCTAGTTGCTCCGAATTTCGTAAGGCCACGATTCGTGAAGCCGCATTTTGTGAAGCCGTGGCCTGTGACGTCCCATAATGCAACGCGCGCAGTGTTGCATTATGGGATGTAAGAAACATACACACCAATTCAGTTTATCCGTTCTCACCTTCCGTTATAGTCAGCATGAATTAAGTTGATCGCTGTATGTGCACTTACCTTGAGGTCTGGAACGAGGGAAGAATTGTAAATGTGCCGAACTGTAAAATAAGAAAAGAAACAATACATATAATTTACATTACTCAATGCTTGAAAGTGACTCCTTAAATCAGTATAGGTTGAAGGTTTTTTTATTTATTTTGTCTGTAAAATGATACGACAATTTTGTTTAAAATAATTATTCGAAGCAATATCTGCGTTGCAACGTGACTATCAAAGCTTACTTGTAAACCCCAAAATAGAGAGAATAAACAAAAACCAGATAAAGATAACAAACCGAAAAACGGACGAAGACAACAAAGACGGCATTGCCGCCGCCTTTACGGATGGAAACTTTCATTATGAATAAATGTGTCTATTTATGGTTAGTGATTTATATAATATAGTGAGACATAATATCGACGAGTAAAGATATTATTCAGCACACTCCGTTATCATAGACTACAGCTTAAAATTGTGAAACTAGAATAGTGCTATTACAACTAAATTATAAACACACGCACATGCGCGCGCGCCCACACACACACACACACACACACACACCCACACACACGCGCGCGCGCACGCAACCACGCACGCACGCAGCACACACACAGACACACACGCACACACACACAGACACACACACACACACACACACACACACACACACACACACACACACACACACACACACACACACACACACACACACACGCACACACACACACACACACACTCAAACTATTGGCGACACTTTCCTCACAACATAGAAGTTGCGAAGTCTGACGCTAAGTGCGAACCATTCTTCGCTTCCGCCATATGTCAGAATGTAAAGTAGCGCCTTCAATTTGGCCGTTCTTCTTCCGTCACTGCGACGTCCCAACAGCGCTCTGAAAAAAACGGCGTTCCCGACATAAATCAGTCAGCAGAGGCCCACGCAGCTCTCTCCCTCCCGCCTCGGCAGTGCAACCGAGGGGAGGTTTCCCCCACGCCGACGGAGGGAGCCATACATCAGGTCAGGGAGTCAGCCGGCCGCCGCCACCGCACTCAGCCAGCGGAAAAACGCACGCGCCGCCATGCCATCTGCGCTGTCCCAAACCGCAGCATCGTTTCCCGAAGAGAAGGCCCCGACTCAGCGCGCCCAGCACGCACCATTAGTTCAAATTAAACGGGAGCCCCCCTTGTCCTTTGTTTCCCGTTTATCGGCCCCCGAAAGAGCTGCGGCGAGGGGGAGAGGAAAGGTCGTGCGTCGGGGCGTCGGCAGCGACGGAGAAAGGACCGACGGCAGAGAGACGTACGACCTTTCGTTTTTAACCCTAGCGACCCCCGCGTGACTTCCTCGATCCCATCCGTTTCCAGTCGGGCCGGAGACCTCTCCGCCTCGACTTCGACATGAACTGCTCGCGCTTCTTCCCTAATCCGATTTACATTCGTTCCCCTCTTTTCCGTCGACAAATCGTCCCGGTTTCGATCATGAAATCGTCCCCCGCCGAGCGCCGCCGCCGACTTGGGGGACACTGCCTCGTTCGTTCGCCCTCCACGCGACGTGGGCCGCACGCCCGATCCTCTCTTTCCCTCGTCGAGCCTAATGAGCCATCGCGGAAAATCCGGGCTCGCGCAAATCGAAGCATCTTCTGGAAAACAGGGACCCATCTTTCTTGCAGTGGCGGTGGCACTTCCCCCGCGTCTTCTTGCCCCCTTTCTCCCTGCCTCGCTGACAAGGGGAAAATCCTTCCCCCTTCCGCGTGGAACTCTGGCTCGCTGAACAGGGCCCGTCGGTCGCGATGGCTTCTCCCGATGCTTTCTCCTTGTGCGGTGACGAGTGGGTGGATCGGGAGATGGGAGAAAACGACTGCGTTGCTCCGTCGGGTCGAGTGCTCCGAGACGGGCATGCTCCCGATCCGTCTTGTGGTGCGTCCTGTCTCGCGTCACGCAAATAGGGAGCATCCGTTAGTTGCGTCGTTTATTTCCGCGAAAACCGCACGGCCACGGTTTCCCCTTCGGGAATCGGGGCGGACGGGTTGATGTTGCCGAGTCAAAGAGGGGGGGGGGGGGGGGAGGGAGGAGGAGGATGAGGAATGACGGGAGAGGATGGGTGAATCTGCCGCATCGTTTGGCGTCGCCTCTTCATGCGCGCGGTTGTGCGCGAGCGTTTCGGTAAGGGTGAGAGGTGGACTGATATTGAACAGCGCGCCGCTGTTACGAGTGTATAGTCCGAAATGATGTGTTTACCTTTTGTTTCTGTATTGTTTCGTGTTCGGATTGGAATGCGCGTTAATGTTGGTTTGAGTAGCTGGTGGCTTTACGCGACTGGGAGAGTGAGTGTATGGAATGTGAGAAACGGCGATCGAGATTTGTTCGTTGCTTTAAGGCTGGTTTACACACTTCCAACAGTTGCCTTCGCATGCAACCGAAACGACCGTAGCGACCAAAACACCGCAACAACTGTGACTCATGGACTGCTTCGCGAAGCTACCCTTGCATCGCTTGCCATGCTGTTTACGGAGAACGCTCCTCCCGGTGACTTTGTCGTTACGATCGCGTAGGTTGCACACGAACGCAACCAACGCAGATGTGTGAACCAGCCTTTACGGTCGTCCGGAGTGATACCCCATTCACACGACCAGCATAAATGTATCTTTAACATGGGTCGCTTTGCAATCGGCGAATCAGCCCGCGCGCTTAATTGGGTCGCGAGCGTATGCCAGGCGCGGAGGATTGCGAACTGATTCGCCACCGGCCCTAAAGGTCCCGGCCTTGGCTAAATATACATTTATGATCGTGTGATTGGTGTATAGAGGGTTAATGGTGTCGTATTATTGAGCTTCATGGAGCGACATGATGCGAAGAAGTGACGAATTGCGTCTGGAACGCCCTCTCCGTCATGGCGCCAGTAAACTGGCTGTGGCGCCACTTACTAAGCGGACGTGTCGTCGATAAAAGATCGTCCGTTGTTTGCCGCATGTTTCCTCAATGGAGTGCCACAGTCTCTACAATTAATTACGAGAATACACACACGACACACACACACACACACACACACACACACACACAAAACAACAGCAACAACAACAACAATCGTGAATATAGTCCAGTTACCCAGACTGTAATAAAGAGTGCTGTAAATTGCTTCTTTCTTACTTTTCATATTGCTGCTCGTGACGACTTCCCGCGACGTAGCTTGTCTCAACTCACCACACCGATCAATATTTGAATTTATGGCGCTGATTTATTCGGGTCAACAACACACACACTCCAGTTCTAACAGTTCTACGATCCATTTACGTAAAATATGCTTCGTAAGGATATACGCCCTACAAAACCGGCTCTAATGAGAGTGCGTACAATGATATTCGACGTGTACGGACAGCTCTCGACGTGATTGGTCCCCGGGGCATTGCTGGCGGGGTGCCGGGCTCATGATAGATGCCCGGCCGCCGACATCCTGGCGATGCCAGTCCGATGAGCGAGTGGCCTGACACTCGCGATAAACTGTAATTAGCGGAAAACGTTCCCACGATTGATTGCAGATCAGCGACCGCTGTAGAAAAACCTAAATGCTACGACTTTTTTTTAGGCAATTGTGACGAGAGCATCGCTTCACATCATTAAAATTCAAGGCTGTTGGGAACGGAAGCGAGTAAAAGAAGTGTACTTGGACAGTGCGATAGTCTGAATATTACTCTATGCACAACGTCAGTGGTGTAACAACTGTTTTGTATACAAATTCTTGCTGTCATTGTCTCCCTAACCAGTTGAAATTGGCATGCTGATTCATATACATAAAATTGATGTTTGGGACCTGGCCGCTCGGGGTTTATGCTGTTCCTGCTATTTGATAGTAGGACAATCGACACATTAAGTATAGCGGAAATCTGGCGTATTGTCACTTCCTTTGTGGCATGCACATATTCGAAGTATATGTGTTACGATTTAAAGAAGAGTTTAGGAAACTGGGAATCGAAGATCAGCGGGCATCCCAACTCTCTGCGTTCCACGTGGCGTGCGCTAGTTTGTCGAGTCACCAGAGTATCGGTCTTCACTTGAACTAAGATCAAATGAAATTACTCATGACTAGGCTGTAGTAATGTGGGTTTTTGCATGACGTTATGCTTGTACACTGTTCGTAGTTTTATTTCACGGGCAGCACGAAATAACAAAACTGTGACTGGGCACCTGATCGATTAACCTACCGATTAATCGATTAATACTTTAGTCACGATTAATTTTTTTAACCGGTTAAAGTAAAAATTTATCGCTTTCACCACGCAGACGTTCACGAGTACACCTGTCTGAAGGGTAAACTTTAGGTGAAATTTTAGCCTGAAGTAAACTGTAGAGGCGAGATTTGTAACTCCAGACAATCGCGGAAGGTTACACGTGCCCCGCCACATCAACGCCGTTCGAGTGTCCGTTAAGCGACGCAGAGACTATTTTGAACTATCAGGGAAGTCACTCATGCCAGAGATTATTAACGAACCTCTTTGCCTTATGAAGCTGAAGTAACAACCTATGAGTAGGAGTGTCTTTGAACTGTTCTCAACTACACATCGAGGTTGATTCGAAATCGAAGTTGTATATTGCGTCGTTTGTCACAATATCGGCAAAGACAAAAACAAACAAAACATAGTTCTTTGCTTTTTATATATTACGCTTGGAAATGAACGAGATCGATTAATCGATTAATTAATCGATTAAAGTGTGGCGGTTAATGGGAGTAAAAGGTTTAATCGACGCCCAGCCCTGAACGAAACACTAACACATTCCGACGAGCGAATTCGGGTGTGGACACTGCCTATACTGGATAACTACTGGGAGCAATGTCAGCTTTCTAACCGTCAATCGGCATGAGCAAAGGCCAAAACAAATTGCTCATAAATTTATAAATTTTTTTTTGCTCCTCGTTACTTTTTTGAATTAAAAAGACAGCAAAGATATTTTCATAAAAAAAAAAAAACTTCCAGCCTTTCCACTTTGGTGAAGAAAGAAGACCAGTGGAGTTGTACAATGGAAACTAATGGTCTTCCGCAAGTCGGCAAGCCAGAGTGGAAACGCTGCCGCCATCTATGAGCGACGGCGGCAACCAGATACGTGGCTTGCAGCCGTGGCTCATAGAAGGCGGTAGGTGTCCAAAGTTGGGTGTCTTAATTTATTTGCGGGGGACAGGATCTTGGGGAAACGTGACTTTAGGGGAAACTAGCCCTGAACAGCTCCACTGCAATTAAAAACAAAACAAAGAATATGCACATTTTATGTCATCAGGCAGCGAGGCAAGACAGTCCGAGCACCATGACTCGCCTAGTTGGCACATCATACCGTAGTCGGCGCACCATACCGTTGGGCCAAACGTGAGCTAGCTAGGTGAACAGGAAAGATAGCTTCTCTGCATTACTTGAGAGCACAAAACGGGGCCTGCTTTCAGGCGGCTTTGTCTTTTAGTTGGTTTCGTGGCTCATGCACGTGAAAATAATATTTACGGGCACACATTCACTTTCACGAAACCGGTGTATTCCCTGCCTGCTGTTATGTTAGTAGACAACTGTATTTGTTAGTTCTTACTAACCGAACGAACGTGTTTTCCGGCATTAAAAACAGCGTCATTGTTGCGCACATCATCTCTTCACAGGACGTCAGGCATCGGTCTTTCTTAGAGAAAGGGGTAATCGTGATGCTTTCCTTGTCGGACCTTTAACTCTAAGATTTATTTTCAGTTTTACAAACTTAGTCAGACGTATATTTAGAACTCGTATTTACTAAATACCTTCTCGGCCAGAGTGATTTAGGGTATCAAGGGTAAATCTGTGACGTGGGAGCATGCGTACTGGACTCCTTACGAGCTATCCTGCTCTCTAATCATGTTTATACTAATTTAATATAAGCGAGCCTACCTCGAATATTGTTACGTGATTGTTTTACGAACAAACCTTAATATTATTTATATTTAACGGGAGAAAACAAAAATATGAGCCTCACCCGAACCCACCGAATCATACCGACATCACCATAAAAAAGGGAAACATTTGCCCGCTGCGTTTCGCAGATGGAGAAGCAAACCAACTTAAAAACGAAGAAAACCACATTCTGTCCAACCCAAGTCCCGTACCGAACCTTCCTCCCTCCCGCTTTGCCCGCATCAGCAGCAGCACCGATCATTCAGTTCGTCCCACTTTACCGAACACTGGACGCTACGCATTACCGTAACAGCTTACACCTTTCACTTCGCGGTTCTCTCGCTCGCCCGGTTCCTCGACGACGACCGACGGGGATTCGTTTCTAAGCTGCCGACAAGAGACGGGACAAGGCGAGTGGCCCACGCAGTTTCTCTCTTGTTTTGCTGCCTCCCTGCGCCGCTTCCTTTCCCCTACTGGGGAAGGACGCGCGTTAAGTGCTGCGATTTCTCCTCCAGGGTTCGCGCCCCGGTGTCGCGGCTGAGTCGTCGAGAAGGGAGGGGGGCAAACTTGCTGGGAGGGGTCGCGGATAGGAAGAAGGGAATGCGAAAGGGAGGCCGCCCTGCCCGGGTAGAAGCGCCGGCGAAACAAATGAGGCCTCCCGTGGCAAGCGCAAAAGAAATTGCGGTTCGAGGCGAGATATTTTTCAAGCCGCCCCGAGCGACAGAACTTTGAGGAGATGCGCGCGATGCGGAGCGGACGCGAGCCGCTGAGTCGGCGCGGATGGAGTTCGGGCTCCGAGATGGAGGGGACGGACACTCTGAACGCGTGCGCGGTCGTGTTTTAGAGGCTCCGCTCGAAAAATTGTTGTGTTCTGGCACGTGTAGAAGCTTGAATGGGTGGCTTTTATAAAAAATAATCGTGTTATGTGTATGTTTGAAAGGGCTTGAAGTTAGTCAGCCCTAAAGGTCATCTGGTGTCTTCGCTGTAGATGAAAAATGTAGCCAGTGCAGTATCCCTGCAAGCCAGAGTTTTTTTTTTTAACGTGCATCGTGCGGTAGTGATACACGACTGCGCGCAGGTGCCATGCTCATTCATATTATCCTAGGTGCGTGGCCTTTGAAAGCGTTGCTCTTGTGCGAGTACTCGTGCAGGTAGGTTTTTGCAGAGTTTCGTTCTCCCACAAGTGCCTTTCATGGTGCTTCGCACATATTTTCTTCTCTGTTCTCTCTTTTACTACCCCATTTGATGTGCTTTCTCTTCTTGCTCAGATTATATTCAATTTTAGGAGCGCTTTCTCCGTTCACGTTATAGCGAATCGGGAAAAATGTGAGATTAAGTATATTCGGATATGCTTTCGGTAAGCGATTGAAGTGCACACGATACAATCGTGTGAGGGAGTTTTGGTCTATCGAGTTTCTAGACCGGTCATTGCGGGGAAGGCGAACCTAAAAAGCATACTTCTGAGTGGCTGCGCGAGCTTCATTTCGAAATTTGTTGGTGTGAGATTGCATTGCATTTGTTGTCACTTTTTTATTTTGATAGAAGCAAAGTGATTCATCATATGCGCTCGGCTCTCTCATAAACACACGACACAAGTGTGAGCACCGTTCGCCCACAGCAGTGCTGCCAACCTTAGGGATTTGCCCCTAGATCTAGGGATTTCCGGCATCGTTTAGGGGCAAAGGGAAATTTGTTCAAATCTAGGGATTGATTTTTAATGGGTTTCATAGGGTTTTAGAGGCCCGTTCCTTCCCTTTTTCTCCTCGTGCCGGCAGAGAGCACCGGGAAAAAGGCTTCTTCGAATATTGTCAGGGCCAGAGATAATCCCCAGAGGTAACAACAGCGATTTTGGGGGCGCCGCACAAGGCCAAAGTAACAAAGTTTAATTCTGTAAAAAGGTTTTAACGAAGCAAGTTTAACTTTTAAATGGCCACCCAACTACAGAAATGTAAGCTATTCCGTAACAATAATCGCAATATTGACGCTAATTAACACATTTTCTGAAAATCTAGAGAAATCTAGGGAATTTTTCGAGAAAATTCGGGCAAGAAACGACCGCGGAGGTAGGCAACACTGGCCCACAGTGACCAGAGTAAGCGTGGCTATAACGGTGAAGTTACTGCGCGTTCTCAGTGCTCCCACTATGCCGCTTGTTTCTATAGACTCTACACATGCACACACGCACGCATGAAAGCTCAGTCTTTTCCTAACTTGTACAAGATGTAAAAAAAAAAAATTGCATTCGCTGTTTGTGATTGGGGCGACGAAATGTCTAGCAACAAATATTTCTACTTACATTAAAACCGGGGCCACACTGCTAATGCATCCTACAGAAAGACAGTCGACAAACACGAGTCACTATCCGAATGCCACGTGCCCAAGTTTTATGCTTCCGCTCGTTGCCATGCGGCATTCGAAGCACGGATCTCGCGGTGGCTCGCGTCCGAATCTCTGTGCAGACTGCCTTTTGTGTGGTGTATAGACCAGTGTCCAAAATCATAGCCCCCAGCGATAAAAATGGGAAATAATAATAGAGTTTTAGTAGATCGTTCCGATGACTCCGACAACGATACCCGATTCTCTGCCTCCGCCTTTGCGCTTACATATATAATAGAGAGTTTTAGTAGATCGTTCCGATACCTCCGATATGGATACCCGATAACAATACGATGCATGCACAAATGCGGCGGCGGAGTATCGGCGTATAGTTATCGGAGGTATCGGAACGATCTACTAAAACTCTCTAATCTCAAACGCAGGTTCTTGTGAAGAGTAGGGCTACGCATAAAACAATATTTCTTGCTTTTCACGGCACTAATTGGCATCGGTGTTCTTCGAGCTTCGTGACTAGGCATTTCTGACGTTCTCCCACTACGGTAAATGCGAAGGTTTCTAAACAAACGGAGTCTTGCAAAAAGCGCAGCTCTCAGCTGGCGTCAGCATAAACAAACATGGCGGCGCCCATGGAACAGAGCAGACACTGGTCAATAAGCAGTGTTACCCAGTATTTAGTGCTTCATCGTATTTATCGTCTATGCGAGCGGGCCACGGTGGCGTGAACATGCAATAGGATGAGTTTTTTTTAAGGATTAGTATTTTTTCCTTTTTTTTATGCCAGAAGTAGCGTTTTATGAAAATATTGAGTTCGATTTTAGGGCGTTGGCATAGCTTGTCCATGCAAGTGACGGCGGAGGCCTTACTGATTTTGCCGAAAGATGGATTCTTTTCACGGTGTATGCAAGATCTACACAAGTATTGTGTAAAGAGCCGGCGAACTAATGCAGCCGTCTTCCCTAAAAATGTTTTGTGCTCGTTTAGTAATTTGTAATGTCCTGCTAAGACATAAAAAAGGCGTACTTTTGAATTAAGTCAAGCGGAAGCGTAATATGCGGGTAGGGATTTGAAGTTATATATCTTATCTTGCAGTTCCTTGTTCAAAGGTCCGCTTCCATGCCTTTGAAATACATTAAGTTGAACATGTCCACTAATTGCTACAACATTATCGAGTCTCCCCTTGCCCCCAACCATGGAAGGGAAAAAAAAAAAGTGTACTTAGCTCTCCTCCAAAACTCTTCTCCTGAACGAGTCCGCTTAAATTAATCTAGTGGCGATGCAGTTTAAAACGACCACCCAAGCCGTTTTTCTCCGCGTTATCGCTAATACGAGGCAGAGCGTGACACGCGTAAGAAACAACATCCTGTACCGATCATCGCCGCTCGTTTGCAATCGAGCGTAACGCGGCGCAGCCAAGGAGCCCCGTCTTAAATATTGCCGGAGCTCCGCGACCGCGCACCCATATATTCGCCGGGAGGAACCAATAACTCGACGTAAGGAACAGAGCTGCCGGAACCCCGGGGTCCACAAAACTTCGATATTTCCTCGCGAAGCAGCAGCAGCAGAAGCTCGGGAACCCCAAAACAAACCACAAACGACGGCGAACAAACAAAGAAGCCCCTAAGCACGTAAGACCAACCCTCCCCCCCCCCCTTTTTTTTTAAAAAAGAAAAGACAAAACATGTCGTACGCGTAAGAAGAAGAAAGCGAAGAAGGAAGGAAGGAGGCAGAACTCGCGGCACAGGAGAGCAGAGAGCAAGTCCTTTGCACAACGCACCACCACCCCCGCCGAGTGGAAAACGAGAGGGGACACTGCGCGTCGAGACCACACACAACGTGGCATCGAACGCAGAACATCCTTCTCCCTCCGATTCCCTCTCCGTTAATTAATGACCTGGGCTAATGTCCGTGGCACGACGACGCTGGCCCCAGCTCCTCCCACTTCTCCTGCGCTGCTCGACGTTGCTGCTGCTTCTTGTGCCGCCTCTTCTTCGGCCAGTGTTGCCCGCTTCGTTCTTTTGCTCGCTCCGACGTACAACTCTCGAAGATGGGATCTCGGGGGAGGGAGGGAGGGCAGGGGACACGAGCTTCACCCCTGTTCGCAAGTTTTAACTTCTTGGAGAGCCGTTGTTGCTTGCTGCCTTTCGGGGAGGGCTAGGCGTCGCGGCATCGGCCCCCTTGTCATTGTCTGTCTGCTGCAGGCTTTGTCTCCCCGGGGGCATCTCCCTGTGGCAGAGACGGATGAGCCCCGTGGACTGGGATGACGCCATCAGCAAGTCTGTTTCTTGTTCTGGGGCAGGAGGTGGCTTCTTCTGGTGCTATCGACATGAAGGGGTGTATAGATACAATGAAGAGGGTGCTTAGTTTCAGATCTACTGACCTCGCGGTACTTGCAGACATGGCTACTTCACCAGCTTGAAGGTGAAATCAGATACAAGCTGGAGGGATTCAATATATATTCGGGGCGGATAGTGGAACGCTAGGACAACCGTCCTTTTACGCGTCTTTCGTTCGATAAGGTTTCATGGTACGAATAATCTGTGTATAGCGTTGTTCAATATTTGCTTCTCGTAAGACCCTCAACCAAAGTTTCAGCGAGGAGAGTTCTTATTTGAATCATTTCAAACCATTACTATCGTTATATTTGTACTTCGAATCTTAATTTGTCCTCGCCATTTCTACAATGAGATATGTGTGGCGACTTTGATCTTCTCGTATTTAATGTTTTCGCTTTGATTCATGAATATTCACCAGATGTGCAATTTAGATCGGGCTGCAACGAAACTTTGTGACTGATTACATGCATAAGACAACGTAAGGCGTTATGTTTTGTGTGTATACTTATCAACTTTATGACTGCCTTCAGCATCAAGAAAGTATAGAATGCAATCAATTTCCGAAGCATGAGTTTGCTTTGCGCGATACCTACTTAAAGACGCCACCTTCTCGGACTGGCCAACAAACAATCTATATTAGCGAAGAAATTTTTTTTTTGGTCTCTTGGTCTTGAGGTTTAAGGAGGTTAACTTGCTTGCGTGTCTCTTTTCATTTGGGTTAACGCCAGCTCCACGCCTCAACACGCAGCAAGCGGTACCGGAAAAATTATTCTCATCAAAACGCGTCTGTCTACAGAACCCTCGTAAAACCCAGCCTTGAGCGGCGCTCGAATATACATATACCGTTCGTCATCCAAGGTATCCTAAACCAAATGATGTCCTGACAGCGCACACACAGCACTTTGGTACGTCAACTAAAATCTTGGAACACCACCATGAAACAATCCAATCAGTATTCGAGTTACACAGTCGCAAAGTCACGGCCAGTGACCTCACCGTTAGAGCGTACTCATGATAAGCACGTTCTTTGACCCTGAAGATTGCCCCCCCCCCCCCCCCGAAGAAAAATAAAAACACGTCGACGTTTCTCTTTCAAGGCCAGCCTCTCATTTTCTACTCCGAGAACGCCGAAACTATACCCCGTTCCCCTTTATGATGACATTGCGGTGTGAGCTACGCACTCGCCGGACCGATCAACCTCCCCCGTTTTATCACCTGACCCTATTCTGTGCGAGTAGATATGGGCGAAAGCGTTATCACGTGGCGAAACATGAACGTGCATGACTGGTCTTACGAGCACGTACCTTCCACCGCACTGTCAGCTTAGGGGTGACCGGAGTAGTGTAGTGTTCGTCGACGACGCCACTGTCATGTCCGAAGCGGCGATGGTGGTATGAGGAGGACGGACGGCTGTCACACACGAAGGGATCCCGCCTGGCCTCGCCCACTGAGCAGGGAAAACGATCGATTAGAAGCGAGTGGCAGGCGGCAAAGTGTCGGGGGGCACAAAGATGAAGCGGAGAGCGTGCGTAGAGCGCCGGCCCAGAAGAGGGAAGACTCGAGAGACCTTATAGGATGGACCGCAGCGGTCCGCATACGAGCCATCCCAGCCAAATCGAGCGCTGCGAACTTATCATGTGACTAGGTGCTCCGGCCGTCGCTGCGTCTTTACCCGAAGGTGAAGTGACGCTCATACAGGGTGAGATTGGCTGGAATGGCTCGTACGAGCCTTCTGCGGCCCGCCGTAAGGTAAAACGGAGCGCAGCAGTGTGTGAACGGCGAAGACGACGACGCTTACTTACCATGCAGCCGCCCTCGTGTATTGGAGGAGCGGGAGCGGGCGGCTCGGGCGACGCGCTCGAAGATCGAGAAGCGGCGGCCTGTCAGTTTGGATGAAGGCGAGACGAGCAATAAACCGACACCCCGAATTTGGGAGTTTTGATGTGGCTTAATGTACGGCGGTGGCGTCCTTCCCCTCTTACATTTTGGTTTGTTTGGTTGGTGTGCGTGCGGCCGTTGTTCTCGAGAGTACCTTCGATTTAAACTCTGTATATAGTAGACCTTGCTTGCCGCGTTCGTGCGCAGTAGCTGTATTCCGTTTCACCTTATACGATGGTTTTCAACGGGCGCAACGAACCATCCCAGCCAATCCAGCGTTGTCGAAATTTTTCACGAGACTTTTCGCCCCCCCCCCCTCCACGAAGGTCACGGGATATTCATACAGGATACGTTTGCCTTCGATGGCTCGTAGCGTCCTCTGCGGTCAATTGTAAGATAAAGCGGAGTGTGTAGTATCATGGTACCATAACATCCTCTATACTCACAAAGCCTAGCAGTTCGACGACGGAGCCATAGAGTGCCCGGTCTCAGATTTGGAGCGCGAGGATCTGGTAGCACAGAGCATTAAAGAGTCATTTCTCGAAGAACCTGGACGTCAGCGCACAGCTTTTGCAGCGGTGAGGACCCGAAACTCACTTTCGGGTTTACGCGTTTCGCCGCAGCGTCTCGCGGCAGCGGCGAGACGCTGCGTTTAGGCGTCTCGCCGCAGCGGGGCTCCAGTCACGTGGTTCTCCTCTCATCCGTTGCCTGCCGCACCACATTTTCCATTTCGGCGGCCCCGTCTCGTGGCGATCTGCCAGGCTTTGTCAGTATTGGCGACGTGAGCGAACGAAAGCGTCGCTGTGGTCGGCCCACCACAATTGGCCGAATGCTGACTATGACGTCAGGAAAGGATGTCTCATTGACGGAAATAAGAGGAATGTAAGAACTTCAATTTTGATGGTGTTGACAGTGTTGCTTATAGAGCGCTATGATTTCAGGCTTCCACCATGCCCATTACAAACACCATCGAACTTGTTGTTCACAAGGTAATGACGTCACGAAAGGTAACCGAACGAGGGCACCACCGAAACATCTCGCCGCTAATACAGAAGGCTATGACGGTACACATCACTGAGATGATAAGAACATCGGGGAGGAGCTTTAGTGGTCCCGCTTCGAGCGCGAGTTTCCCAGCCTTGATAAAACTTCGGCGTCTCGCGAGCCTCGAGTGCGCATGCGTAACCAAAGTACTGCCAAAGGCAAGGAGCGCGGGATGGAAGGGCGTTCAAAAGAGGCGTCCTACCGTCCTTACCTTGTCAGTGGCGATCTGCACCTTTTACCTTTACTCTCGTACCTGTAGCCACCTGGTAGTCATATCCGGTATGGGCGACGAAAATAGTATTGAACATTCTAACCTGCGAAAATAGCAAAAAGAAAAACAGAGTTGAAGCCAAACAAGAATGGGTGACGGTTACGCTTATACCTGAGTGTCTTCTATTGGCGTGGTGAGGGCAAAACAATGTGTTCGCCCATACTGGAAGTGACGACTTTCAAGATGGCGGCACCCCCATGAAAAAGGCATACAGCTCTGCTGATCGCGTGATGCCGAAATAAAAGAACTGTCTATCCGATAGATAAATTACAAAAAGGAACAACTTTGAGGAGAGGAAGGCTAGGCTGCCTGTCCTGAGATGAGAAAAGTCTTAACTCGGGTGGAATCTGACGTCTTAATAGCGGCGACCCGCCGAACGGCTGACGCGCCGAAAGGCGCAGACGAGAGGGCGAGACAGGCTGGAAATTTTACGGTTCTCGAATAGAAGAGAGCGGGCGAAGCGGGAAGCCGGTGAGGAGTTCGGATGAGAGCTTCCCCGCTTCCATCCAAATGCTCGAATTTACGGCGGCCGCGGCGCGACGCATCGCCGAAGACAGCGCGACGTGTTTATGGCGACGGCGGAGCGCGTAAATTTTTGTGCCGTCGACGATATCGCCGTGCAAGATCGCGGAACGGATCGTCGGCTCCTGGCGTCTTCCGTGTTGTCGATGCCGCCTCTTTTTGAGGGTCTCGGAAGCGCCGTGGGCTCAACCGCACGAGGAGCTAGCGACGTGTTGTTGTGGCAAGGGCAACTAAGTAACTGTGCTCGCAGAATTCGAGATTGCTGCCACAAATAGTGTAATGCATGTATCTCTCTTTTTTCTTCTTTTCTTTATGAACACACGTAATACAGCTTCCGGCCCGCATGTGTGTGTGTGTGCGGGGGGGGGGACCTGTTGGTGTCTATAGTCGAAGACAGCTGTGTGAGGCACTGGCAGAGTAGTCAACAGGTGGCAATTTCAGGCATCGAAGCACGATAGTTTGATCGTACCGTTCACAGGTGCACTCTCAACCTGGTTAAATACAACATATGTTAAAAGCACTGGTCCCTCATAGATAGGAATAACAGCCGCCAAGGCCGGAGAACGACGTGGCAGATTAGAATCAACGAAACGCGGCAAGAGGTAGCAGCTGTATGTAAGGCCGGGGTCACACTGTTTATACCGTATTAGCGGCGAGATGTTTTAGTTGCGCCCTCCTATGGTTACCTCTCGTGACGTCATTACCTTGCAGAAAACAAGTTCGATGGCATGTTTGTAAGGAGCATGGTGGAAGCTTGAAATCATTGCGCTCTTAAGCAACACTACGAACACCGTCGAAATTGAAGTTCTTCCATTCCTCTTATTTCCGTCGATGAGAAATCCTTTGCTGACGTCATAGTCAGCATTTGACCAATAGTGAAGGCCGACCACAGTGACGCTTTCGATCGCGCACGTCGCCAATACATCATACAAAACGGTCCGCAAGATATGGAACACGAGTCACCCCGAGATCCGTGCTTCGAATGCCGCATGGTAATGAGTTTAAGGAGAGAACGTGGCACGCGGCATTCGAACCATGAATATTGCGGTGACTCGTGTTTGCAGACTGTCTTTTGTATGCCGTATGAGCAGAGGGCCCTGGCTTTAGGCAACTGTTTAGCTCATCGGTGGTTCAATACGCACGCTGACGTTTTCTAAGTGCTCTGACGAAGTTTAACGATGCTTTCCTGAGCAATACCTCACTGAATTTGAAAGTCACTATCTCTACTCGTATCTTTACATTATTAATTCTAAACCAAACTCAGATTACGGCTAATACGACAGCTAGCGAGGGTACACAAGTTTGCGATACTCGGAATGGTTATCAATAAAACAACATGTTTTTCTTTTGTTTTTTTAAGGCGAAAAGTTTAGTCGAGGAGGGTATTTTTGTTGGCCTTTAATAGATAATTTTGCATAATAGTCGTAAATATATGAAACCACTTCTAATCTGGACAAATTATATTTTGCCCGTTGAAAAATAGTTACTGGACCAAGGTTCAATGTGCATTCCTGCTCTGCGGTGTGAATGCGGCAAGCAGGGAATATTTGGTTTATTATTTTCTGTCACAGTAATGTATGTTTGTTTTTCACACGATGATGATGATGATATTCTTTATTGCAGAAGGGATGGCGCTAAAATACCAATCTGAGAAGATATTTTCTATTCACGAGGCACACAAGATGTAGCAGAGCGTACAAGTTATGTTCCACTCAGTCTTGCTCCTTGTTAAATTTGAACGTTAATTCAAATTGAATCCTAATTTGAGCTTGCTCTATATGAAATGTTTTAATGTTTTATTAACTTCACAATTCTTGTAATTAGCACCGAATGATGACTTTACGTTGTCTTGGTCGCATGCCTCTTTTTTGTTTTGACACTTTTTTTACGGAATATTAAGAAAATAGTAAAACATGTTTGCAGTCAACAGCGAATATTTGCAAATGATGAAGGGACAGATTAGTTTGATGGGAAATAGAAAATCCTCTCGGCTACTTCATACCACCTTTCCAATTATTCATTTCCTACTCCCAAAACACTACATGGTGGGCGTCTCACCTGAGCATTATTTAGGCCAAACTTGGGCAAGACTATCTTTATCTTATTTTATATGGGGGTACACATGTGTACAAACGCGTGTGCTACTCGAGATAGTGAATATTTGATGATCCTCTCTATGTCACGTACCTTTTCGTAGACACGTATACAAAGCTACGTGAATACGGTGATACACACATGCATGTAATGCATGCGTGTTTGTTTGTTTTTTGTCCGAACTCGTATATCTCTACGTGATATGGCAATATAGACACGTATCGGTTAATGTACTGCTAATAGGCGAAACTGAAGTATGTGGCACGTAAGGAAAGGTTATGCATTTTACTCGAGATGTAGCAAATTTGAACGCGAAGCCACATGTATGCAAAGCACTGCTTCTCTTTTTTAGCAGAAACGAAAAGACACACACACACACAAAAAAAAAAAACACAAAAAGACCATATGGAAGGCAGCCAGAAAGAGATGGACAGAAATAATCAAGGAAGCATAAAATGCCGCGAGGAATGCTTGGCAAGATGGAGAAAATGAGAGAGCAGAAGAACTAAATCGAACACGTCTCGGCATTATTGAAGTGGATTCGGAATGGCGCAATTATTACTCCACAGGCCGAATTCGAAATCCCCACCGCTGTCTATCTGTTTCCCTTTGGAGGCTGCAGGCATCCAAAGAGGGCTGTTTAGATGTATCGGCTGTTAGGCTTAATGTCAGTAATAAAAGATAATGGTAATGGATCAGGCCTTGCAAGAGCCCCATTTCGTCCTTGGATCTGTCTCTGGAAAACATCGCGAGTGTGTTGGTAGCTCTCAATCTTTCTTTTTTTCTTTCTTTTTTTCCGGCTTGCATTCCGATTGCAAGTGCACGTATTTCGTGATATTGACTATTTCGGTCGCTGCAACGAAGCCCGCAAATAAATAATAGCTATTTGTGCTCAAGTATGTTTGAACAATTGGTACGTCAGCGTTGTCACACATAGATTCTCGCGATCTGGCGACATGTGTCGTGGTTCAGTTCTAAACCGCCGTCCGAAAATTGACACAAACAAGTTTTACGGTGCTTCGGGCGGGGGAGAATGTGTAGGTCAGGCTTTGGGAGATTCTGCAGAAAGATCTGACGTCACGAGTGACGCATTTCCGATATACGTGTTTTGTCGACCTTTCAATTGCCATTTCACCGAACCCTAAATTTTCGTCTAAAAACAAAACAAAAACAAGCTGGTATGTTTTTTTCATAAAAAGTCGTTCTTTTAGGAGGTTTAGGGCGGGGGGGGGGGGGGGGTCGTAAACCTGTTTCTGCTACGTGGTGACCCGCCGGCTCTTCTAACGAAAACGCCTCTGTGTGGTGCTGGAACCTTACCGGCCCTATATAATTGCGTCGAATATTCAAATACCCTTCTTAGAACTTCGATTGAAGATTTCATATTCCCTATAGTAAGTAAATATATCCAATAACCCAATTTTATAGTGCAGTTTTCAAGGACTCTTCGGGGCATTGCTTCGTGGAAGTGAAGACAAAATATAGTTTGTTCATTCATTATAATTGTTTTTGATACATCGCTAGTTTCGTCCTGAAGTCGCCGATGCAACAACATGAATACGAAGCTAATGCGCTACACATAGAGCTAGCGTACCGAAGTGATACGAATCGAAACAGACACCAAAATATTCCAAGTTCGTTTCGAGCATTTGGTAATGTTGTGTACAAAGCTCACTCGCAGTGAAAGCAACACAACAGCCATGCCCGACACAATATGAAACGTGGCACGTATGGTCGTATATACGCCGACCGAGCCAACAGAAACAGGGCTCATATTGCGTTCGACCGAAACAGACTGCAACGATTTGGTGCCAAAGTAGCCAAACACAGTGTTGTGGCCCCGTTACTGTCGCTGTGAATACAAACAAACTGCAAATGTTCGCGTCTGCAAAGAAAGGGGAGAACGCACATTGAAAACCTCGTCCACTTCGGCGGGGCGTAGCACAGCGAGGCTTAGCGGCGCGACCAGAAGGAAGAAGAGGGCCCCGATGAGCGAATGGCGTGACAGCGAGCAGCGGTCGCTCGATGGGGTGTCAGCTGGGAGACAGCGCTGAATATCGAGCCGAGTCGTTTGGCGCTGGCCTCCGGCGCCGTCGAACATGTCGATGAGCCACTTTGCGGACCCCGCGAGGCTGCTGCCGCCGCCGCCATGGGCCCGTCACTCGTGGCGACAGCTGAGACGCCTCCCGCTTTCTCTAAGGAGCGCCCGGGATGACGGCTGTCTCGGGGGGTGTGCACGGGGATCGGCGCCCGTTATGCTGGCGGATCTCCTCGTCAGATTGCGCGAGTTTGAACTCGGTGGTGTTGCTCGTTGTGTTCTTTTATGACCTCGTATCGCTGTACAAATATTGAACGAACACTGATCGCGGCATGCCAAAGACATCCTCTTATACTCCGTTTCACGATAACTTGGTGAACTGTGGAGGCTGCGGCCCCCGTGACCCAATGAGAGCGTCGGAGCAAGTCACGTGGTAACACCATAGTCGAGAACACGGAGGCCTCGTTACCGGTACAGAAACAGCGCCGTCCGCTAGAAAGAGTAGTTCTAGGTTCCGTTTTCTTTTAAAGGGAAACTCCGATTAATATTTTTGAATTTGGAATTACGACTGCTTCCAACTAAAGCAGTGTCCCTGAATTACGAGGTATATTTCTTTTTCTTATTATTGTGCGTAGTTGTTTCTTTGTTCTTTTTTTAGTATTACGGCTTAAAGTTTGGTTTCGGCTGTCTACGGCAAAACCGGAACTATCTGCTAGAGAGATGGCAACACTGATCATCAGCCCTGACGGCCGCGACGTGACGTCACAGGGGTGCTGCGATGCGGTACGGTACAACCAACGTTATTAGATTAGCTCAGTTACGGAACTGCTCATAGACGCTGCGTGCACGAGCAGTCCCCCCCCCCCCCTTTCGCCACGCCAGACAAACGGATGAGCGGAGAGCCACGTGACTGGCGCCTCGCTGTGGCGTAACGCCGAAACACACTTCTCCCGAGCGAACAAGTGTGTTTCGGGTCCTCGCCTCTGCAAAAGCTCTGCGCTGACGTCCAGGTTCCCCTAATTAGCGGGGAGATGTTTTGGTGGCGCCCTCTTATGGTTCCTTCTCGTGACGTCATTATCTTGCGAGCAACAAGTTCGATGGTGTTTGTAATTAGCATGGTGGAAGATTGAAATCATTGCGCCCTCAAAGCAACACTGCCAACACCACCAAAATTAAAGTTCTAACATTCCTCTTATTACCGTCGATGAGAAATCCTTTGCTGACGTCACAGTCAGCCTTCGGCCAATCGTGGCACGCCGATCACAGCGACGATTTTGATCGCGCACGTCCCCAATGCTCTTTGATGCTCCCTGCTACCAGATCCTCGCGCTCCAAATCTGCGACCGGGCAGTCTATGGCTCCCTCGTCGAACTGCCAGGCTTTGTGAGTATGGAGGAGGCTTAACGACGGCTCACGCTGCCACTTCTATGCATGCTCTGAAGCGCGCCCGTAGCGGTAGCGGGCTTTTGAAAACGATCTATTAAAACTCCCTTCTAAAACCCGCCACAAATTCGCGGGTAAATTGAGCACATGGTTGTCTGATGAACTGTTCCTGAAAACCTTGCCGGAATGTCAGTGTTGGGGCGGTGTACCGTTCATCCGAAGTTGGTTGGTTTCCCAGCAGACGACTCTTGGCCAGCAGACGACAGCCGTTTCCCTGGTGGAGTGGCAAACACGCTTCCGTGACATGGTGTCACATGCCTCGCTCCGACGCTCTTATTGGGTCGCGGAGGCCGTGCTCTACAGTTCGCCATGTTATCGTGAAACAGAGTAGAGCAGACTTTCATTCGTTCGAACGCAAGCTGCTTAACCAGCCGACAAGAGAACATACTTGAGAACGAGCTGTACGCTGCGAAAGATTGCCTCCGTCCCAATTGCTCGTCGTCAATACGCTATTTTAAAGAGATAGCTTTATATGAGTGCCCTGCACGGATCTTGCTATGTTGGTCGCGCCGCAGCAAGGCCTACGGAGGGAGTAGAACGTATTGCGTATTGGAGCAAACGCCAGCGCCGTGTGTTGGCGTTAGCGTTGCATCCACCACGCTGCGCTTGCGCGTCGTGCTGCAAATCGAAGACGCGCACGTGCAGTGTGGAACACGCAAAGCTAACGCAAACGCATGCTCAGTGCTTGCATTTGCTCGTATACACAATACAATAACGTTACCATCAATATTTTTTTTGACCAAGTGGTTTGTTAGTTAATTCAATCGGGTTTAGAAGATGATGTCGCTCCGATTTATTTAACTAAGGGATTGGTTAGTTTCTGTGCGCACAAAGCAAGAAGGGGTAAGGGTGAAAAACAAAATATTTGAATTTTCGCTGTTGACCTGTTGCGTAACATGTTGCAGCGGCAGCTGTTACGGGCCCGTCGCCCAGGTTTCGCGACGGCGTGAGCGTAAACGAATTAAGTTTCCCCACTACATTTGGCGGGAAAATTGATGTCACATGACCTGACATCACGGGCCCAACAGAGAAATGCAGGTTCCCCACTAAATTTAGCGGAAATATTTACTTCACGTGACCTATGCACCAACTCAATTTCCCCGCCAAATTTGGCGGAAAAATTTATGTCACGTGACCTATGCACCAACTCAGTTTCCCCGCTAAATTTAGTGGGAAAATTTACGTCACGTGACCTATGCACCAACTCAGTTTTCCCGCTAAATATGGCGGGAAACGTATGTCACGTGACCTGACGTAACGGACACTACCGACAATTACAGATTCCCTGCTAAATTTAGCGGAAAAATTTACGCCCCAAGACCTATGTACCAAGTCAGTTTCCCCGATAAATTTAGCGGAAAAGTTGACGTCACGTTACCTATGTACCCATTCAGTTTGCCCACTAAATTTGGCGGGAAAATTGATGTCCGGTGACCTGACGTCACGGGTTCTACAGGCAAATTCAAGTTCCCCACTAAATTTAGCTGAAATATTTGTCACGTGAAATATGCACTAATTCAGTTTCCCCGCTAAATTTAGCGCAAAAATTGACGTCGCTTGACTTATCAACCAATTCAGTTTCCCAGCTACATCTGGCGGTAAATTTGAATTCATGTGACCTGACGCCATGGGACCTGCAGTCGAAAAAGCTTCCCCGCTAAATTGAGCGGGAAAATTGACGTCATGTGACCTATGCGCCAATTCAGTTTCCCCGCTAAATTTGGCGAGAAAATTGGTGTCACGCGACCCGACGTCACGTGTCCTACAGAGAAAATATAAGTTCTCCGCTAAATTTAGCGGAAACATTTACGCCACGTGACATATGCCCCTTTTCAGTTTCGCCGCTAAATTTAGCGAACAAATTGACGTAACGGGAACCTTTCCACCAATTCAGTTTTGGCGCTAAATTTGGTGGTAGAATTGATGTCCGTTGACCTGACGTTACGAACCCACAGATAAGTACAGTTTCCCCGCTAAATATGGCGGAAAAATTTAGCGCCACATGACGTATGCACTAATTCAGTTTCCCCGCTAAATATGGCGGAAAAACTGACGTCTCGTGACCAATCTACCAATTAACTTTCCTGCTAAATTTGGGGGAAAATTGATGTCACGTGACTTGACGTCATGTGACCTGACGTCATGGGACCTGACGTCACGGGACCTACAGGCAAAAACAGGTTTCCCGCTCAGAATTTGGCGGAAAAAATTTGCAGCGACGGCGTGAGCGTAAATGGAAATAATTACAGCGATAGCTGTTAGTATGGAGTTTTAGTAGATCGTTTTCAAAGGCCCGCTCTTGCTACGAGGCACGCGCGTCAGAGCATGCATCGAAGTAACAGCGCGAGCTCCTGCCCCAAATAGCGTAGCAGTGAAAACACGATCTGCAAAACTCTCCAGTGGCGCGTCCGCCGCTTTTGCGACGTGCGTGAGCGTAAACAAAAACAAAAAGAAAATGTCAGAGGAGCACCTTTTGTGAGTTGTGAATGCGAAAGCATGTCGCCTGCGACGTATTGCTTCCGCCACGCGTTGTCGAAGGGCCTCGTCCTCTCGCCGCGTGATGGTACGTTTACACTTGCGGATCCGCCAGCGGATCCGCCCAGCTTTGCCGCTGGAGCGAAACGCTGGGCGGAAAACGCGGCGGAGAGCCGTTCGGGTCCGGGACCTATTTCTGCCGCCGAACGAGGCGTTTCGCTGACCGGAAACGATATTCTTGCGCAGCGCGACGCTGCCTACGTCACGACTTCCGGGAGCGGCAGCGCCCGGGAGAGGCGGCCGAGGGGAGAACTCGCGCCTTCTCGTCACATTTGACGGGATGTTACGAGCAATAGTGCTGCAGCCGGCGCCGCCGCCGGCTCGAGCGGAAATAGATGTAAACGCAATCCGCTCGTCAGCCGCTGCCGCTGGGAGCGGATCTGCCTCCCGCGGCAGCGGATTTCTTCAGGTGTAAACGTACCATGACGACGCTTTCTGAATCGCGAACCCGCTTGCGCTTCACGCTTTCGAAAGGCTTTGTTCTGTCTCCTAGCGCGTTGCGCCGCTGCTCGCTCCGCCTGCCGTGTTTTCGGAGACTTGACAACGATGGTGCATGGATTTCGCCGCCTGCCTCCTCGCTCGTTGTGCTGCGTTATTCCGCTCCTTTAGTTCGTCTGCGGTGTACTTGCGTGGACGGGCAGGTTTCGGTACTGCCGAGGTTGAGGCCGCTGACGATGTAGATGCTTGAGGAGCCGCCATGTTCGTCGGCGTCGAGAGGAGCTGAAGCGGTCGAGCGCGCGCCACCGTGTTCCTTTTACCGGCGCGGGGCCCGCAGCGCCATTGGCTGGCGTACGTCATAGTTTCAAGGAACGCGCCACCCTACATGGATGGATGGGATGGATGGATGAATACGGCTGAGCCCTTTGGATCGGGCGGTAGCTTACGCCACCTAGCCAATTTGTCTTACCATTTAAGCTTAGAATATTTAAATGTGAAAACTATATACACTCTGCACTGAACAGAAAGTGAGGCTATAAAACCCCTTTGCCATCAGTTAATAAGAAAATACCTAGATTTCTCGTGCTTTCTGCCACCATTCACTTAATCTTGCTTGGTAATCTCTACTGTCTTGTAATCCACTTTTCCTTCGCTGTCTCTAAAACCCAATGACTTTATTAAATCTATGTTTGTCTTCGGTAGGCATAGGGTGAAGCCCTTTACAGTAGAGTATCAAGTGCTCAGCCGTCTCGTCCACCTCTCCACAAGCAGCGCACACTGTATCCATTTCCTGGTACTTCTGCTCTGTATGTTCTGGTTCGCAAAACACCTGTCCTTGCCCTCAAACAACAATGAGCTTCCCCTAGAATTATCATAAATGCTTTCTTTGGCAATAACTGTTTTGTTTAATCTATAGCTTTCCAGAGCCCTCTTTGTCTGCATTCCCCTCTAGCCACCGATCTCTTTCTGTGGCCTTAACTTTCTTCTTAACGGAGACCTGCTCTTCCGTAACCCCACTATAGCCTAAAAACTTTCCTCTTAATTTCCTAGTGCGCTGTCTCCACTTTGTGTCTATACTCCTCATGTATAAAAAGCTGAAAACCTTTCGTGCCCATTGCTCCCCATCCATTTGCCTCAACCGATCCTCAAATTCTATCTTGCTCTGCAGCTTCCCTGCCCTCAAATGACGCCCATCCCATGTCTCCTTGCACTCCCTGGTTTGGCGTTTTGCAATGTGCCCCCAAAGCCAGCCTACCTGCTCCGCGCTGTTTTATTTCTAGTCTTGCATGCACTTCGGATTTCATGCATATAGCACTGCGTTTCCAAAAGTTAAACCAGGCACCATGACCCCTTTCCAAATCTCTCTCACCACCTCATACCTGTTGTAATTCCAAAGTGCTCTATTTTTCATTACAGCTGCATTTCTGTTGCCCTTACTCATTATATACTTTTCATGCTCATTGAGATATGCTGCACCATCACATATCCATACTCCTAGATGACTTGTATTTACTAGCTCTTCCACTGTAATATTCTGTATCTTCCAGCCTCTCAATCTTCATCATCGTTAAAAATCATGACTGCTGATTTTTCACTACTGAATTCTAAACCTAATTCCTCCCTTCCCTCACCGCATGGCGCTGCGGGCCCGCAGCGCCATCCGGTGGCGTTCCTGAAACTATGACGTACGCCCAGCCAATGAGAGCCCGTTCCTTAAACTTTGACGCGTGCCAGCTCAATCGGAGCCTATCCGTCAAATCGCTGCTACAGACGACAGTTTTCGCTCCATTAGACAGGGAATTCAGGGGCCGTTTGGCGCAGGTTCAAATCTGATAACGCCGGTTCGCTCCATGGGGCAGTTAATGCTTTCGCATTAATAAAGCTAAAAAGGCTGCCGCTACGTCTCAAACGGATCAGGCCGTATGATCATCCCCACATTTTTATAGGTATATGAATCTGACTGATCATCTCTTTGACTCCGTAATTAGAAAAAGAAAATAAACATCGAAAACACAAAGGGGACCCATAACGCATATGATGCCTGTTAGCTTCTGGGTACCATGGGCGTAAAATGCGACATGCTTAAAATGCTTATAAATGAAAAGAGCTGAAGGAATCTGTGTTTTAAAATGTTAACTCAACCAATTTACAAACTCTTGCAAGAAAAAGATATTATTTTTTCTTCTACTGTTTAGTTGGGGATGCCTTTTGTGAACAGATATCATGGGAATACGTAGGCACTGGCTATGAGAAATCAGCACCAACGCGACCAAAATCTTGGAGCATTTTTTCGCCGACGTCCATAGTGGGGCGATAGCCCTCGCTCTTCCTTCAAATCCGCAGTCCTTATTTTATTTCTCCTGGCAGAGACCATTCACCATTCCACGGACGGTTCCCCGGTTCTGGATCCGCGAGCTTGATCGATGTTCGACAACAAATTGGGGGTGTGCTCCCGGTCATCTCCTCTAATTGCCTTCTTTCGAAAGAAAGCTCCGCCAGCTTTCATCGCGATGCAATGATATCCGCAATCGAGAGAACGCCACCGGCGCGAACGAAAAAATAACAAAAAATAAATGAATAAATAGACGCTTACAGCGGCCGCGATAGCTCAGTTCAATCACGCAATTAATCAACGTCCTCGCCATTGTGGGCGAAATTAAAGGCGGGAGGGAGCAGCAGAAACACCAGAGCGAAAAGAGTTCGAGTTTCACCTGCGGTTCTCTCTTCCAATCAGCCGACGGGTGTAATGATTTCGGCCTCGGCCTGTCCGTGCCCGCTTATGTATCACCCGGCACTCGGTCTCCATCAGATAGCCGCGCTATCCGGGCGACCGAACGCGGTGCGGCGTTTGCACAGTCCGACAGGGGACCCGCCGCGCCAAGGCGCACGCGTAAGCCGATAGCGCTGGTGGTGTGCGCGCGAGACGGGGGAAAAAAATGTTTGTAGCATGCGCGCTGTTCGATTGACGTGATTAATGGATCGAATGCGGCGGGAATAACGATGCGCGTTTTAATTGGTGGATTGCCGCTAATGATGTGCGTGCGCCCCAGCTATCGCCGCATGCAGCTCCGTGGGCTGCCCCACACAAACTACCTCGTGTGCTTTAATTAAGCTTGAATTAATGAACATCTATCTCTGTGCTCTCTCTCTTCACTCTCCCGGTGCTCTGCTCGCTCCGTGTCTTGGCGTCTCGATTCTTTGCCGAGGTCAAAGATTTAATAAGCCTAAGTGCGACCGACCCAGGTCGCTAGGTGTGGCGCGCGGTGCCGGCGCGGCATGTACTCCGGCCTGTCTCGTAAGCTTGCTCGGAAGGCCTGGCTGGTCTCGCCTCTGTGACGTTTCACTGTTTTCGGGAAAAAAACTCGGCGAATCGTGCGTTGTGCAACGCGCGATTAGACCGAGCCGTCGGGAGGAATAAATGACGGCGCCGTGCGATTTGACTGGAGAGCTGCGGATGCCATTAACGTGGTGATTAGTGCAGTTTATGCTGCTACATGTTTTGCGCGTGCGACCGCGTGTCAGGTGGTGTTTTTTGCGTGCATCAGTGGCTGTTTTAGATATATATCTTTGGTCCTGCTGGGGTTCCCGGTAATGATATACATTTACCACTTTGACTTTGAGCCCTAGTGCGTGGTGTATTTGTAATCGGTGTGATGCATTTCTCTCCACGTTGAGCGAGTGGGATTTTCGCTTTTGTGCAGTAACGCAAGCTTGCAGCGAGTTGCACTGCCGTCGCAGATAAGACAACGGTATAATAAACGATCTCCGGACGAGGCGGTGTGTCGTTTCATGGTATATAAATCACTCGCAATAGTGAAAAACATACGCGGAAGTGGGCGTTGAGATTTGGAATAAATTTAGTGAGCATAACTACCGCCTAGGTATATCACTTAATTGGTGTAAATTTGATAAATAAATATGCCCGAGCATGTAAGCGCGTAAAAGTCATCAGTTACGTAAGAACAACTAACGTGCTTATTCTTAATATAATCTTTTTTCGAATTCTGACTGAGCATAAGGGCGTTGCCGGAGACCGCTTCATGACTGCGCAAGATAGCCCACGCTGGATTGGATTCTAAATCGCATGCATCCACACGCTCTCAAATCAGAAATAGGGGACTCTCACCAAACACCAGAGTT